>QKQZ01040066.1:0-16916 GCA_003595255.1 Solenopsis fugax
AGAGATATTCTCAAAATCCGCATTATATGTGAATTACTTTAAAAAATAAATATTAAAAATATACATCTCTCCATACTTTTAAATGCACCTCCAATCAACAAATCTTATTTATGACATTAAAAATTATTTTATTACGGTTAACAACAGAAATTACAACATATTGGTTTACTTGTAGTGTATCAGTATTTTTTATATGTTTAACCGTTGTGTGTTTCATACATAAGTTGCAAAGTGTGTAACAAAAACAGATAAATACCGATGTACAGACAACAGACATATATTTGATCAAAATTATATATTAAATACAAGAAAAGTATCATAATATCTCCAAACTGTTATCGATATTCGAAGATTCAATAGTATTCAAATCAAGATTACAATTTTGACTGCTAGATTCGTGAGTAGAATCTAAAGTTTTTGCTAATTCATATAAATTTGACGTGTTTCTTCGGATTTCACTTTCCAAGTTAAGTATCTTTTCCGCTTTTTCTTTTCGTTGCTTGCTCACTTCTGGTGCCGCTGGTTTCGAGAGACCTGCGCTTACTGTATAGATAACACTGGTGCTATCTTCGGATTTAAATACGAATGTCAATCTGTTGGATAAATTTGTAACTTATAAATATGTACATTCAATCAATAAAATCACAGAAATACTAAGTCTGGGCACATATTATGAAATTTTGTGGAATGGATTCTGAAATTAGTCAATTATTTTCTAGATTTTCTATTGTGTTTTCTTGAGAAAAATGGAATAATTCTGATCAGAATCCGAGAATCAATTCTATAATATGTATACCCTGTTTTTTTCAGCTGAATTTCTTGCACTGTTCATCTTCTCTTCCTTCTAAGTTAGAGAAAAAAAAGTTGAACAGTGCAAGAAATTAAAAAGAAAAGAGACCTAAAGTTATGGATTAGAAAAAATGGAATAAAACTGTAGAGTTACCGTTCATTTTGCAATAACTGTTGCATTTTCTCAATCTTATCAAGGCAGATGCTATACTTGGTAGGCCAAGGTATATAGATCTCCAACTGAGAATGCTCCCTTTTTTTCACCTCAAAATAGATCACGTCAAGTTCCTCATTATACCTGTACTTGACATCCCAATACCGTCTCACTGAAAACCATCATGAGAGTGGATTGCAAGTTTATCGTTTACTTAAACTTGGTATTACAATACCTTCACATAGCTCAATGTAGACATAAAAGGCGGTGCTCGTTTTTACCGGGTCATTACAGCCGAGTTTGCACAGATGATAATACTGTAAGCGTACACATTGAAGAAGGATAGCAAAATAATCTCACGTACCAAATATTCATACATACATAAAGAGGAAGAGGCATGCACATTCTCAGGACAAGCGGTCCCTAGAGCGCTCAATATTATTGTACAATATTTAAATATTGCGCGATATTATTGATCGTCTGGAGGATATAGTGTTTGAATTATCTAGAAGAATGCTGTATTATTGTACTGTATACAACATTATTGAGCGTCTATAGGAGCCGCTTAAGATACCGCATACGTCTTCTCAATTCTCGAGTAAAACGGTTACTCACACTAGGGTGACATATATCGTACATCTTTCTCGTGTACGCGAGATGCAGACGTGAGATGCCCCGTTTTTTTGGCGAGAAACTACTCGCCGTAAATTGTCACAACTTGGAGAGAGGACATCAGTGGGAACTGGCACATGTGTTCAACTGTTCACTGACAGCAGTGACAGCTCTAAGCTGCTCTAAGCTCCAAGTCACCCTAAATAATACGTGTTCTTCCATGCCGCGAAACGATCATCCATCTAGCGTTTAAATTCGGAAAGAAGTTAAAATACATGGCAGTTATCCAAGGAGAACACGACTTACTTACCTTCCGAGGTAAAATAAAGTTTCTCTTGGTCGTGCAAGGATGTCGCTAGAACACACATCCAAGATATATAACATCAGAATTGGATGTATAATCGTAAAATGTAAATATTCAGGGTTGAATTAGTTAATATATTTTTTAATTTAATTTAATTAAAATTAATGGTTTATAAAATTAATTTAATTATGTTAAAAGTTGTATGAATAAAAAAACTAACGAGTTGAAAGTTACATTAAGATTAAATTAAAAGTTAAAAGCATTTAGAAAGCATTTTATTCATATTAAATTAGAAATTTGTAAGATTTTAAAGTTAGATTATTCAAAACAATTATAAGACTCATCAAGTAAATTGAATATTTTATTTGTAAATTAAATTTATATGAAATAACACAAATATTGCTTTTTATGTGAAAATGTATCTTTTCTTATAATTTTTTTCTTTTACACAGATAAATTTTTAACTTAAGAAATAAGTTAATAAATTAACTGTGATATATATGAATATATATTTGTGTTTTAAAAATAAACTAGTTAAAAATTAAATCGTTTAAAATTAGTTAAGTTAAGTCAAAAATTAATTTTTTAACTTCATTATTTAATTTTTTAATTAGTATCCAGTCCTGTAAATAATTTACATTACGTATATACAATGTAAACTATATTTTACGTGTTATCTATGTAAACAATAATAGACCACAGAAGATTTCATGAGAAATAATGGGGTTGTATGTTGTGTGCTGTGCATTTCAAAATTACGTCTACAGGGCTTGTTTTTAAGATTTAAGTTAGAATATTTACACGGAAATTTTTTTATATAGACAATGAAAATAATGTAAATTATTATAAATTGGATAACATAATACAAAAAATAAGTAAGTTATAAGACTATCAATATATACGACTTTAATATTAGCAAAATAAAAATATATAATATTAGAAATATTAAAAAATGGAATATAACTTGGAATATAGCTCTTCCTCTGACAGAAATCTTGGAGATTAAAGATAAAATACTTCAATGTAATCTCAAATATGATATTTATTGTTTAAATTATACAAAGAACGATATAAATAATAATTGCAACTCTATGCCTATTAATGATACAATGATTAACATTTCTTATTATTAAGTATTCATCGAAAAATTTCCTACCTTCCTTAGTAGGAAAACATTTCTTGAACGTTGATTATCATGTGATGAGCACCGAATTGTCTAAAGATTTTACATAAAAGGTGCTAAAATAAAGACAGCGTAATATGTACATTTGAACGCAAGGTTAGAAACTGCGTACATATCCTGAGACGTATAAAAAATTTATTCTATAAATTTAAAACCTACTTTGCAATTTATATTTTATAATAGGCAAGCGCAATATTAAACATTCTTAAATTATAACATATAAAACGCTTTGCAATTTCTATATATAAATATAAGTAAACAAACAAATTATGTATTTAATTTTATGTACAAAATATATTTGAAATCAAACTTGCGTATTTCGAAATAAGAAAGAGTGACAATATCACGACAATATACGACATCAATATAATTTATTTAAATACCAAAAAATTTAATTTATTTAATAAACTTGTTAAAGAAAAATGAGATTTGAATCATATGATAAAATTTTCATGAGGAAATCATATCTGAAGTACCCACAATCTTTATTATCAGATTTTCTGTGTTATAAACAATTAAATCCTGCAAAATAAAACAACCTGAGAATTTCGTGTATTAAAAAACATTAACGTGGGAGCAATTGTTGCGAGAATAGTGTACGTATGTCTTCGCTTTCGTCACTATTTTGAAAGAATTGCCAAAAGGTACTATCAGTCCCTGAAGCCTTTCAAGATCGAAGCTCTTCTATACTATGTGCAGTCTCATAAATGTGAATGGTGTTTAGAATGACGAAATGGGTTAATTACAGCTGGGCCGATCCTCGCCACGCGGAATCGAAACCGCACGCCGTATCGGAGTCGGAATCGCCGTTCTGCTGGACGCTGCCGGATGCGATGGAGCTGGTGCTGACTGATGTCGTGGACGTCGGTCGACGCTGAACGGCCCGATTCGGTCTGATCTTGCCTTGCAGCAACGGCGTAGTCGGCTGACTGGCAACCTGCTGCTGCTCCTGCGACGAACTGAAGTCCTGCGGTCGCCTGCTCCTGCGCTTCTTGATGGGTGCATACTTCGGCGGTGGCATCAGCTTCTGATCCAGCTTACGACGAGAAACATCACAGCGAAATAAGTGAGAGATTAGAGTGGACAGTAATTCCAAATGCTATTATTAATCGATGATCTATTAACCAGTGTGTCCATTTGTCTACTATATATTGGAGGAAATACAATTTTATTTACATGCAAAGAACAATTTTGCTGAAATACAGATCTGAAAATAATTATGTTGAGCGATTTAAAAAATTGTATCGGATGTTTAACTTGGTTACTAGAATGTAAAAAATGTCAAAACTTGCAGCAACATTATCAGGCGTTTTATGTGTTATAGTTATTTTGATGTCCAACATAAAATTATTTTCTGATCTGTTAATCTAGCAAATTTTTAGATGCTGTAATAAAGTTGTATAATACGCTTTCATTAAATTTTGTATAATTTTATTATATCTTTTATTAGATTTGTGTAATTATGAATGGCTCATCGGCGATGCAATTGCATGCATTCAAGATATAATTGTACTTCATTTATAAGAATTTTCTTATTTATCTTTTAGAATTTACCATTCAAATCATGGTAGTTATAGAATAACATAAAGAATTTAATCCCAAATTTTATTAAAATTTTAATAAAACTTATATTATATGTATTTTATATTATCTATATAACTATAATAAAAAATCAAATATTTAACCAAATTTTACTAAAAGTATATAATAAAATTCTTCTTAGTCTACGAAGACTACCACATTTTGAAGGTAAATTCCAAGAGAAAATTCTCTCCATGTAGAATGGTAATGTTTAAGAAAGACGTTTAGTCGAGGAAACTGGATGTATTCCTCGTTATGGAATTCATGCATTATCCTAATGTGCAACGTGTTCGATTCGACGCGAGACGCGCTGAACCCAAGAGAATAATACCTGAACATTATCCGCGGATCCCCACGACTTATGTATCTTCTCGTTGTTGTTAGCCGTACTGCTGGTTGCCACACCCAGGAATTGACTGAAGGCTTCCGTCGTACGTTTCACGCGAACGTTCAATGAGCCAATTCGTAGGAAACCAAGATCTTTCTCTGTATATTCAATCAACCGCTGTGTTACGGTGCTCACAATTCTCTTAGTACAATGTAACTTTTACAGGGGAAGAATACAGCCGATTGGCAGACTCGCGTATATCTCTAGCTATCTATATTTTGCTACATTAATTAATTCTACTACGGAAATAAAGTACTCTTCGAATATGATGGAATTATTGAAACTGATGCTATACGATTGTAAGCAGGGTTATTAAAACTATAAGTTTGACGAAAAGGAAACTAATGCTCTCGTGTTAATGTCTATTTATGTAGCTTGTTTCTCATGCGCTAAGTTAGTCTCTACTAAAACGCTCGGACACCAAAGGAATTATTTCTTACCTGCATGCTTTTTCCTTGCTTTTATTTCTGAAATAAAATAGAAAATCATTTGAAACTGTGTTTCATACAACGAGAAAATGGGAAGATTGACGAATAACGAAAGAATATCGTAAGTGAGTTAGAACTGAATAGAAAGAAAAAAAGCTAAATTTGTTTAAAAAATACGATATTATTAGGAAATATATTAATTTTTGTTGATGTACTTAATAAAGCCTAAAGAGAAGCAATTTTATGCTGAGTGTGCTGTTCTGTTAATAACAAATTTGAATCTACAATTAAAAAATAATCCCCTTAATGAAAATGTTATTTCATATTTTGTTAACTAACAAAAGTTTCGTGTCACGGGGAATTAAATAGAAGGAAGAGACTCAAGGGGGAAGTTAATACGGTTAAAAAATTAGTACAAAAATTAAGTCTACTTTCCCTTTCGAGAATTACACGTCCTGTCTTTGTTATCAGATATAATAATTATCCAGTGCGAATAAAACGTGATGCTGAGAATCAGCCGACGTGATATATATGTGCTTCTCATGCTTACGTGTACATGCTTTACTCACGTTATAACAACGTATCACACATAGACGCCCACGTAAAAACAATAACAAATAATAGCAGTGGCGATGTGAAATGAAATGTCTTATATAACAGATAAATTAAGGCTCAGGGCTGGAGAGCCTTATTATTTTTTAATTGAAAATGTATCAGCGTTTCATCGCTCACGATATAAAAAAGTTGCGTCTCAAGATTCATTCACTTCACATTGCCAGTTACGTAACACAAATTTTCTACCAGAAATTTGATATACTACTGCCACTTTAATCATTCACATTTTAGCCGTAGGATCAATGCTTTATCGATAAAGAGACAACGATATATAAGTTACGCATGAAAAAAGTTGTTCCGTTATCAATTATTAATTATACAGGATAAATTAATAAGTAAATTAAAATAATAAGCGTCAAATGTTCTAGAGACGTATTCCCATCGATCAAACATTTAAAAAGTCATAACATCAATTTAGAAACGCTTGATTTTTGAGATAAAAGGAATTTTACTATAAAACAGTGGAATACCTTAAAAGTGAAGCAATTGATAAAAAAAATATCTCAAACAAAAATTATGTAGTCTGAAGAAAGATAAATAATTGTAATAAAGGATACAATAAACACGGAAAAAACAATTTTGCTGAAATACAGATCAAAATTACGTTTAGCATTTAATTTACTATTTATTACAAACTATTTAAAAACTATTTAAAAAATTGTATCGAATATTCAACTTGGTTGCTAGAATATCAAAATTGTTTGCTTGCAGCAACATTATCATGCTTAGGCGTTTTAAATTTATTAATTATTTTGACGGCCCAACATAAAATTATTTTCTGATCTACGTATATCTAACTAAATTTGTAGATGATGCAGTGAAATTATTCTTACCGTGTAAAATCGATTTTCGACAGAATCAATTTTTCGAGATTATACAAAGTTACATTTTTAAAACTAAAATTATGAATTTTTTTTTAATAATATGATTCGTGCATTTATTTTGCATATAAAAGCACTAAAATAGAATTATCAAAAAATCATTAGTTTACTAGATATTTTATACTTTACTCTGGCGTATTTAGATATAAAGTCAATTGTTTCGTTTTTAAAATATTCCACTGTTTTTTAATGATATTTCTCTTATCTCAGAAACCAAGAGTTTCTAATTTTTGAGCGAGTTTCTAACCCATGTTTATATGACTCTTTTTTAATATTTAGTCGAAAAATATTATACGTCCCTAGAGTATTTAACATTTATTTATTTATACCTTGTATATTAAGTAGGTATTAATTCATAAAGTTTATATAAATATATATTATGCAGATAGACCATATAGAGTTATTACTCTCAAAATAAGTACGTCAAAGCAGCAAACTTTTTAGCACATTTTCGACATTTCAGACGTTTAGCAGCGAAACAATGACGGACGAGACATTTCCTGAATTCTCGTAAAGCGCCAGAAGCAATACGGGTTCGTGTTCAACGCTCGCTTCTTTCGGCGAACGATATCCTCGGGGGCGAGGGAGTCTCCGGAGCGTACATTCGCGCAGCGAGGCCCGTGAAACTTCGAGATACTCACGTCAGAAGTGCAGAAAAGTGACAGTCATACGTTACTCTAAGGTGCGCCTACTTTAATCTGGCGACACACAAGCGCTTTACTACTTTAGCGGAGGTGTGCTTCTGAACTTGCCTGAGTGTAGCGGCAGCAGTAATCCCTACAACAGAAGAATACTTCCAGAGCCCCGGAGTACTCACCGAAGAGCAAGCCCGTAACCATTCTCCGTTTCCGACTACTTCCGAATACCGTGTCCACGTCATGCCTGACCTACATCTACACACCTTAAACCTAAAGAGGCGTCTAAAGCGACAAAGAGGTATCCTAAAGCTCGAGGATATATTGTTACTTGCGTAGTTTACTATTGGTAATCGGTGTGCTGAGAGTTAATCAGTAGTAGAGTACCATGGATGCTAATAGACGTGCGAAATTTACCGATACGCAGAAGTAGAGCTATTAAGATAACCCGGAGACGAAATTTTAGTCCTATTTTCGATCTAAATTAGACCTATTGAGCTTTTGCCTTGGGCCTCAAAATGATAGTTATCGGAAAATTTCTCACATTGAGGTTCAAAAGAGATATTTATTTTCGATCTCTTAAAACCTCTTTAAACCCTCCACAAAAACCGTAATAGATTCAAAAAATTCAAAAAAGATCAATTTGAGAGTTTCAGATATCAAGAGAGGTCTATTTGAGGGTTTAAAGTATTAAAATAGGCGTAAAAGGTTGAATTGAGGTCGAAAATAGGTCTAAAACTTCGACTCGGGAAGGTCCAGAAGATGTGAGCACACGTGGGATATCTAGTAGTCTTAGACTACTAGCTCGTAAAGTACTGACGAATATATCGCTGTGCCCGCATGCAATCTTCGGGGATTAGGCGGAATCGGCTGTTAACGGACCGTGTTGGAGCGTGACAGGCAAACGTCACGAAAACGAGCGGGAGAACGGGGAACAATGATCGACACGGGATACACGGCGGGAAGCAACGGAACTTTGACGGGACTCACACTGACAAGCGGTGTAAATTACAGTGTACTACGGAGCGTAATTGGTTTTACGGCGACGACGCTAGCGGTGGTCGGGGCGCGTTTGGCACGGGATCGGAGAACTCCTTTAAGCAACTTTTCCAGGCGGCGATTATGTCTTTTGTATTCGCGTTATGCAAACCGCTTTCTTTCTACGGCCCGTTTCCATAGCGTGAGACGAACAATGTCTCACTTGATAATAACACGTGAAAAAAAACGCAAAGATTTTTTTATAATACGTGAAAAAAAGAATTTAACATCCCACGGTCAAACTTTCGCCGCAATTTCGTCGCGAATGCGAGCCGCAGGGAGAAAGGGATATGATATGAATAATTTATAGAACATCTTCGTGAGCTTGTTCGTCAACACAATCGGGCTGTTTTTTTTTTTCCTTAAATCGGCAAACAAATGAAAATGGCGCGTGTGTGCTGCATTCTCGAAGGTGGGCGAGAAGATCGCTTTGTACAGCTTGCCGTTAAAGTTTCCAAGATAGGCTTGTGGATCGTATTTACAGAAAAGGCGCCACTAATTTGTAATATGCGAGAAATGGAGACGTTAATATCGTACTATTAGACGAATTACACGGAACATCTCGGAACATTCACGTAAACTGCAATCCTCCGCAGATTATGTACAAAAGTTACGTTTCGTTTCTCTAAGTGGTGTCTTCCTTCATAGAGAGAATGTACTTACTGTGGAACGTGTCCTGGCTGACTGCCGCCTCTTGCGAGGCCAGGTACTGTCTGGCCTTCCTACCGCTGTAGTCACGTACCTCCTGATTTGCACCTGCAAATATATTTTCGAGAAGTAATTGAGATAAGATCGTAATATGTACAACACAATTAAAATTGAGAAAAAGCCAACGAACGGTCGTAGCAGGATTTTAGTGCTCAATAATATTTTTTACGTGATTTTATGTAGAGGAGAAGGTGGTATTATGGGCACCCATTTACATTCAATAACATTGTTAATAATCAATATTTTATATTGAAACTTAACGATTATATTCATCAAAATGTTGTTTAATAGTTCCTAGACTCAAAGTTATAAACTCAAAGAAATATTTATCATTTGACGTGATTTATAAAAATGTAACGACACTGCGTAATGGCTCGAAGAGAAACAGGGAATATGAGCCAATACAAAAATAAAAAAACTTTTGTACTCAACATTTTCCTCCAAAACCTATTTTCTTGAGATATTTTAGGGTCTCAGTGCAAATGCTTAAGACAGTAATTTTCAAGTCTCATAATTCGAAAAGTCCTTAATGAAAAACTATTATAGCGTTTTGAAAAGCTCTCGAAGTCAGAATATGCAATAACAAATAACAAATGGGAATTTTTAAGTATTTCATACAAATTCCTTGCGGTTTCACAATTACCAACTATAATCTTTACAATTAAGCAAATCATCACAATCCTATTAATACAATATAGATTCAAGACCACGACTTGTATACTACAAATTAAATATACAAGATAGATCAAGACGATCATAGCAAGATATTGGTGCTGAAATAATATTTCATATGTTCCAATTCATATTAAATTGCCGTTATTTTCGGTTTCAAACACAGCTTTTGAAGATGAAACGTATTTAAATTGAAAAACAATTTAATACTGATGCTAATTTTTATCACCTCTAAAATCCCCTCACCCCAAAGAAAATGAAAAATATTAATACGACCTTACTCTATCACATGCAGAATTTATTACCAAATATTTATTGTATAATAAGACTCACTTCAATAAAACTTGACAACATCCAATTTCACAAATCTTTTTTCTCAACGATTGTACGCATAATCTAATAAATTTTAATCTAATAATCTAATAATAAATTTTTTACTAAATAGATTTCACCCCAAGAATAATAAGTTCACGATGAGACCAACCACATGAGCTTATTAGTTTAGCAGAAATCTCACTATCTCATATTAAAAACCTATCTCATAATAGGCGACTTTACTCTAATTACTAATTCGTCACATAACGGAGATAATACAAGTGCTCATAATATCTACACGGTCCATAATACAATTTTCTCCTCTACATTTTCTTCTTAAATTGCGCGCTTTACTTTTGGTTTTAAAACATAATTTTTTAATAGAACTGGAATAGCAATATTACAATGTTAAATTGATTTAATAATACTAATGCTAACAACCATATATCATGGCAAAAATGCCAATAAGATCCTCCCTTTCCTCCGAAATATTATAAAGAAATATTTTCAATATTCAGTCAAAAACAAAATTTGTTGAAAAGTTAAAATATTTAGTCCGATACGTTCAAGTAAGCATTGAGTTGATTCAACAATTATTTAGTTGCACGAAAAAAGGTACAGTTAATGTTAACTTTATTAAATTTTTAAATGAAGAATTAACTAAATCAACTCAATATTTAGTTGAACGTCTTATCGAATTAAATATTTTAATTTTTCAACAATTTCTTTTTAGTGCATGAATATTTTCAAGATCTATAAAGATGCGATCGTTATGGAATTTTTTTGCATTGTATAGCTTCCGAGAGTATGCGTACTCACCGTACACTTGAACCAATAGATTGAATATGTTCTCGTGGCCGAATTGCATGGCGATATGCAGCGGCGTGTAGCCCTAAAATTGCGATGAAAATAGTTTTGACGTACATGTTTCGGAACAAGTCGTGACATTTTCGATCATTTAAAGAAGAATAAGTGTACGTATCTCCAATCTTTCCGCTAAAAGCAGCGGCGTTTAAACGCACTTATATATTAATTACGACCAGGAGTAAGGAGAGCGTATCGATAATTGGGCAAATTAAAAGACGAACGATATTCTCGTTCGGCGAGCGTGTAATATCACGCGAACACAATGTTCACGTGCTTTCACGTTGACGCAAGGTGCGCGCGTTATTAATCTACCACTGATGAACGCGTTCGGTCTACAGTTTAATGAATAATGTATCTCTAATTGTACACGCGTATCCCTCCGCGCTGTCCGCCGTTTCCGTCTTACGGGAAGGATACGCCAATCTCTCTTTCGTTCTTTCTCTTCCTCCCTCTCCCTCCCCCTTTCTCGCTGGAAGGAAATCGTAATAAGGTGGAGGAAAAATACCAGGGAGGGACCGTATCACACCTCTCTCCGACGAGCTGCATATCTTATTATGATTTGCGCGAATGCGTGACGTGCATTTACGAGCGAGACAGCGACGACGGGTGGGAGACGCGGAAAGAAAAGGGGGATGGTGCCGTCGCAGAGACAATGAGTAATTAATGGCACCGTATTATGAATATCACCTCGAGCGTGCGAATTCGCATTTCCGCGACAACGGCGCGATCCGAAACAATCACGTACGTACGCGTGTGTGTGCGTGTGTGTGCGTGTGTGTACGTGCGTGTGTAAGGGAAACCGGCGGCGAGATGCCGCGAAAACTGGCCTCGCGTGCATCGCCTCTATCGCCTGCACGCATGCATTTTCATCCGGCTCTTATACGCGAATCTTCATATTCCTGCCTGTCCGGACACAATGCCTCCCTCCAAATGCCGCGAGCGAAGCGGACAGCGGATTGCCCGCCGGTTAATCTCGAATGGACCTCGAGACACGTTTTAATCGGAGCCGTAATTAGCGCGATGTTTTACGTTGAGAAGCGAGAGAGAGAGAGAGAGAGGCTCGGTAATCCCGATAAAGTCGAAATTACTACTCGAGTTCGCTGATGAATCTGCGAGTAGCACAGAACCTGTGCGTGACTTCAGATAAATTATATATAAATCGAACGCACATGTAAATAAGCGGACGATAAACCTCAACGTGAATTTAATTAAACGAGGCCATTAAACGATACGAGAGCCTCTATATGTAACGTGCGAGAGAAAAATGATGGCATGGACAAATATCAATCCACGGACACGTTTCACTTCACGGTATTACACTGGTACTATTTCGTACGAAGGTATCTTTATTAAGCGACACCGTTTCATTAAGAGATAATATCAAACTAATCTACAAACGTGAAATGTTAAGTGGGGCCGTTACATTTTCATCGTGGCGAACGACACGTCAAGGTCCTCGGGGTATCGCGTATGTACGTACCATTTGTTGCGAGGGCAGAAATATTAAGAAGGCGTTATCTCACAATTAGTATCGTTCGACTCGGGTAGGCAGGTGAAAAGAGCTGCTTTTCCAGCTCGCGTGTCAGCCGACAGCTGCCGCCGTCCCGATGGCACTCTCTCGCTTTTATAATACAAAGGTAATACAATACGTGCATTCGATCGCGACCGACGATTCACTTTAATGCGCAGTAGCGTTACGATAGTTACAAGCGAATCCGATAAGGTCTACGACTTGGTCGCGGGATGATTTTGATCGTCGAAATAATTTGCGCTGTACAGCTTTGTGCTGGATATCGGCGAAAAAATTGTGCATGGTCCACAGCGCGAGGTAATCGTTTTCTTTTCGTTTTAGGTCTGTATTTACAATTAAATAAAGTATCTCTGTACACAGAAAAATATCATTTGCATACAGAAAAAAAATTAGTATCAAATTAACAATTCATTGTTTCATATATAAGCATGAATATAAAATCTCTTTGGAAGTATTTATAATCTCAAAGAGACATAATTTGCTAACATAAAGAAATTTTGTTTCTTCATGTAAGCAAATTATGTCTGATCAAGATTATCAAATTCTTCCTAGAAGATTTTATATTCTTGCTTATATATGAAACAATGAATTGTTGATTTGATACTCATTTCTTTCTGTGCACCGCTAAGAAAAGCGATTACGCGATTTACTTTTTTCTTCAAGTAACAGTTATCTTTATCAAAGAATATTTTCTTAATATAATAGTCTTAAAATGTACTCATTACAAATTTTAGAAAAACTCATTATCATGTACTAAAAAAAAAATTTATATTGTTTCCAAAAAAATCATATTAAATAGAGAATTTGTTAGCCATTTCGATTGTTTATATTGTTTCAAAACTATAATAAAATTTTATTGAGAAAAAGTGAAAATAATAAGTAATTAAATTTTTATTTAAATTTAATTCTTTATTGAAGTATTAAATGACTAGAATTCATAAATATGTTTTGAATAAATTTGGCCTTTATAATAAACTTAGGATAGTTTTGCAAATATATGAATTTAAAATAAAATAAGTAATACTCGTATTTATATTTTATTCGAGTAATTTATACTATATATTTTCCTGTGTAAACACAGAAATTTATTTTCAGTAAATATTACTTGTTTCAAGTAAATGATGAGTGTATATTTTAAGACTATTACCAAGAAAATATTCTTTACAAAGATAACTGTTACTTACAAGAAGAAAACTAAAATTGAATAATCATTACTTTAGTACGAGAATATTTTTCTGTGTATTCACATAGAAAAATATTAATACTACTGCTAATAGAAACAATTAATCAGTTTACTTTTTTCTTCTAAGTAATGGTTATCTTTATAAAGAATATTTTCTTGATAACAGTCATAAAATATATTTATCACAAATTTTAGAAAAACTCATTATCATGTGCTCTCAAAAAAAGAATTTATACTCTTTCGAACAAGTATTTTTGTTAATACTCTTAATATTCTTGAGTGTATTAAATTGCTAGGATTCAGAAATACATTTTGAATAAATTTGATGCTTATGATAAATTTAGGATAGATTTGCAGATATAAGAACTTTTAAAATAAGTAATATTTATACTTAATTCAAATAACTTACGGTATGTATTTTTCTGTGTGCATTCTCCTAGAATATCCAAATTAAATTTAATTCTCGTGCTATGCGTTCGTATAATAGTTATAATGTTCGCCCCGTCGCTGCACGTACCTCTCTTTTGCCGAGGGGAAAACAGGTTTAATTTAGATAAAAGTCTCTGAAAGCCGATCAAGAGCACGTAGTGGCGGCCTTGGATTAAGGTATGCAAAACACGAAGTCGCCAATATACGAAGTATCTGTAAACAGCTTCGTCCCTTTCGCATGACAAATCGAAATTCAAGAATTGATCTTTAAAGGAACACGAGCGGCGCGATAACCCTACGAATGACAAAGAAGAGAAATTAAAGCTCGGCATGCTGCAGCGTGGGTTTCAACACTCTTGAGCGCAGCTCAAATGATGCGTCATCGATTGTTTTCCATTGAAAGGCTATTCATCGCCGGCAGTCTCGCGAACACGCTTCGCCTCGGCACAATTCGCAGACGGTATCTGTACGGTGAAAAGTAACCGCGGTCGGTCAGGGACATCGTGTATTCTTGCCGTGGGCTAGCGTTCGTGAAAGAGCACGTTGCACACGCCGCGGTCACGATGCTCGCGTCGATAAGTACGACAAATTGCGCGTAATTGTGTGCGTGCGCGAATCATTATCCGGCGGAGGCGAAAACGCGGACGAGCCCTGCCTTAAACGTATGTTTTATAAGTATAAAATATGCGGGACGTTCGAAGGAGGAAGTGCGCGAAGGAGGGTAAAAAATCCAGGTGCGTCTGAAACGTACCAAAATACCGTTGCACTTTACGTCTTCTTCATATTCACCATATGACATGAATGTAAATTAAAGTATCTCTTAAATAAGTCTGTGATCTTACTTCTATACTAAGAAACTTAAGAAAAATTTTATTAACCCTAAAGTGCTACTGTGAATTTTCATCCAGGTGCTATTTCAAATTTAGTATATTTATTGTTATTATTAATTTCTTAATTTAAAGTAATATTTAATAGGATTATTTTACATTAAAATAGCGTTAGTACAGTTATTTTAATTTTACCTTCACGCAAAGAACGATTTTGCTGAAACACAGATCTGAAAATAATATTGAACTATTAAAAAAATTATATTGGACGTTTAACCCTTAATTACGTTGGCGGGATACAAACGTCCTCCACTGCACAAAATTATGCAAATATTTCTTACAAAAGAAAAAAAATTCTAAAGTTTACGTTATCGAAAATCTTTATTTTTGTTACTCAAAACTTTATTTTCTGTTGTATTTGTAATAAATATTTGTAACAAATAATTGTAATGATTTTATCTTTCAGCCTCAGAATGTTCAATTATTACACTAGAATAAAAAAAAACTTTTTAAATTTAATTTTAATTAAAATTCTTATCAAAAGGGGTGCGAAACTACCCCACGAGTGTAAATCTTGGCCAGTGTAGTTGAGAGTTAAAATAAATGCTAGAATATCAAAAATTTGTGTAGCAATATTATCATGTTTCAGTGTCCTACATAATTATTTTAGAGATCCAACATACAATTATTTTCTTATCTGTATCTAGCAAAATTTTTAGATACTGCAGTAAAATTCTTTCCGTGTTGCAATTTATGAAGTAAGAAAATCTAAAAAGTTCTTAAAAATTTTGATTATGTAAGTGAATTTTCACCCAGAGTAATATTAACGTCAGAAAAATACGAATGAGTAGCATTCTAAAGTTAAATTATAAAAAAAATTGCAGGAAAAGATTTTTGCAGATTGAATTTACGGAAGCAATATGTTTCATTTCGATTGTACTTGCGGCGTGCATAATCGTAACACATTACAGCTGTGTCGTCGGCTGTAAAGCCTGTGGTGGAAAAATGCGTAACGAAAAGGTCGCTTTGAATCTGTATAATGCTTTTACCCTCAATTAAAATCACCCTCACTTATACGCGGTCGAGCGCGACATTTGGCATCGCGCTACGGAAGTGCGATTAAAAAATCGTCCCCGTGACTGAGTTCATGAACGACTGTATATCGTGGCGCTTAATATCGAACTGCGCAATAAACGATAGTGACAAATGTGTCAAAACCGCGATCGTAGTTATCGAAACGCGGGACGCACCCTCCGCGTTCACGCACCCTCGACGATACGGCGCGCCGCGCCGGGCCGAGGGAGAAGAAGGGGTTGGCTGCTCGCGCGTCGAAAGAGGAGCCCGCGCGGCTCACCCCCTCTAAAATTTCTAATTTATTTCACTTTAAAGTCCCCGCGCCTATGGATATACGCGCGAAAAAGTCACGACGTATATACACGGTCGCATATAGAACGGAAAACGACGCGTATATGGGGTGGACTTCGCGCGTCACCCTTTTGCCAACTCCAATAGCATGCGACACGTGTGTCCTCGCGACAAGTGGCACGACACACCCTTTGCCGGGCTCACGCACGCACCCTCGCGCATCCCTTCGCGATACGGATATATACATGTACGTGTCGTTGCAAAAGCAGCGGCTCCTCGCGATAAATTCTGGGATTCTAATTAAGAAGATCTAATTACTTAATCGCCAAAATATCGACAGTTTTTGAACTGGAAACGTGATAAAGAGAATGTTTTTACGCAAACAGATAACATTATATTTAATTAATTTGC
>QKQZ01040080.1:0-14162 GCA_003595255.1 Solenopsis fugax
TTTAGTAACAGATTGAATAAAGATTTATAATTTTTTTCTACAAAATATGTATAACATATTTATATAATATTTTTTAAAACTAAATAGTAATATTTATGAATATTTATCATAAGTATTGTGTGCAGTCAGGACATCTAATTCAAGTGATTTAAAAGTTCCTAAAAATTTATGAACATACTTTTAAGTTTCTAGAACAAATATCTGTATTCCTTTTTGGAAAAAAATAAAATGCATAATTTAATTACCTTTGAAATTTTGCGAAATTTCCATGGATAGAAATTGATCCGATACGAATTCTTGATGATGCTGTGATTAAATCCTAAAGATTAATTATAGAGCATAAAATTAATTCTTTTTGTAAAATAAAGGAAAAGAATTAAAATGTATATATAACCTTTTTGCTTTTTATGGAGAATGTAATTTATAAAAAATATATATTATATATGTGAATAAAAATATATATGTGTTTTTGTGCAGCTTTTTATTTCAATAATCTCAGTAATATTATAATTTTCTTATTGATTTTATAAAAAAAATCTACTTATATGTTGGCTGTTCTAAATGAATTATCATAATTATAAGGCATTCAATTTTTATAAGATTAATGATTTTTTTCTTGTACAATATTAACCAAAACAAAAACACAAGTACAATAATGCAAATATCTTTTACCAAATATCAACCAAAAAAATATAATGAACTTATTTTATGTTATACATATGTGTGTGAGAAATAAAAATGATGGGTTAATAAAAATCTTTTGCACTTTCCTGTATCACATTATTATATATGTGTTAGATATTATACATGTATCAACTATTATATGTAAATTGTTACTAAATAATAAATAACATCATTTTTTTCTTTAAAATAGAGCTTATTAATTTGAAATTGTTTAATTTAAATAACAAATATTTTCACCTCTGTCAAGCTAGCAGAACCAAATGAGCAAAATCGAACAGGACCTATTGAAGCAACAAAATCCGATTTGTTGAAAATCGCGAGCAACAAAATCGGGGAGACGTAATCAGTCGAGATATCTCATTAATCATCAATTTTGTAAAATTGTGCTAACGTATGGCAGCTAGGGGTAGCTTTTGGAGGGTCGAGGGTGGAGCAACAAAATCCGGAATTGAGCAACAAATTAGCACAAAATCAGCACTAATTATACTTGTTTTTATTTTTCTTTTTTTTTCTTTTTTTTTCTTATGGCCCTGCTAGCTTGATATTAAGTTAGCAGAAACATGAGTTTCTTGTAAACGACACGAGGTACAAAATTGCTTTTTGCGGCACAAATTAGCACAAAATGAGCACTAAATCGTTCAATAGGTCCCGTTCGATTTTGCTCTTTTGGTCCTGCTAACTTGACAGAGGTAATATTTTCCATTTTTCTCTTTATCTGAAACAAAAATAATAATAGTATTTATATTTATTTGTAGCATAAATAACATTAATACACTTGCCGATTTTCAATACTGCCACAAGCTTCAAGATTTATTCATAAGACGAAATAATATTAAAGATTTAAATGAAATTTGTTATCTCCAAGGACTACCTAATTTACGAAATTTGTGGCTCGGCGAAAATCCATGCGCAGAGAAGGACGGGTAAATATTTAACGGCAATCACAAAAAATAAGAAACTATGGAAATTTTATGACACTATTTTGACAGATATCGATTAGCTGTACTTAGAGCTTTGCCAAATCTTGAAAAATTAGATGATAAAATAGTATTACCTGAAGAAGTGCAAACTGCAATGACATTCGGTCGGCCTTTAATACATCCGCTTGAAGTAGATGCTTCTCCACAATCGGATGTAGTAAGTCCAGAGGTGAGAATTATTATATATATTATATTTCAAATAACATATAATAATAACAAAAAATTCAATGAAGTACTAAAATACTTATATGCAATTAATATCAATATTTTATATTATTTCATCAATTATAATTTTTTACTTAATGCTTTACATCTTAAGATATCAATAGCTTTTCGGTTGTCATTCAAAGATATTGATAATAGATGTATTAATTTAAAAAAGTATGTATATTTAAAATACATTTTTAACCATCATTGAAATGCTAACGACATTTATACTAAATTAGGATATTGCAATTGAATATATTGAAGAAACTGAATTGGCACGGTCTAGGAGATACAGTTCTTCTAGTGATCAGGTAATAATATAAATTAACGCTTAATTAATTTATTTACCAATTACTAAAATGAATTTAAGACTTACAAAATAACTTACAAGATATTTATGTAATTGAAGAGTTTCCTATAAAAATTAAATTAATCCACAAAGTTAAATTTTCAAGAAGCAAAAAACTCATCTTTAAATCATTTATTGTATAAATGTGGTAATATTTCTCCGGACATGTAAATATAAATATAAAAAATTATGTCTTTGATTTATATTTTAAGATGCCATTAAAAAAATTAATCTCTGAACTTGTCTAATTCTTGTGAGAATGTTATATTTGCTATTTATTCTATAATATTGTATTTTGCATTTCTCTTTTTTTATAATATTAATAATTCTAAAAATGAAGAAAAAGAAATTATTTGAAGTATAAAGCAGTAATTTTTTCGCTTTTTATTTAACATAAAAAAAGAATAATTTTACAAATTGCTCTTAACAAAAAGTATCCCTTTATATTTCTCTTTTTAAAAATATGATGACTTGTCTCTGGACATGTAAAAACAAAGATATAAAAACAAAGTTTTAGGTCTTGATATTTTATGCATCCATTAAAAAAAATAACTTCTGAACTTGTTCTTACAAAAATTTTATATTTACTAGCTATTTATATTTATTTTTCTCATTTTCTATTTGATTCTTGCTTGAAACACAATTGTTCATATCACAATTGGTCAAATGTGATTGTGACACTACTGATAAACAATGATTTGATGCCACAGATTTAAAAAAAAAACTTGTTTGGTTTTCATAGGAATTTCTTCAATTAAAATAGGGCAATATACAATGTATATATATAAACAGAGTAGAAATATTTTTTCAGAGAAGCTTTGATGAAACACAACATATACATGAAGAATATGACCCTGACAGAAGAAACGCAAATTATAATGCGTCATCGTCACATCATTACTCACAAAATAATCAATATGCGTATGAGGTCAGTCATGCATGTCATCATATAATAGGAGTAAAAATGCCTTTTAATAATTGTTTCTAAAAAGTAAATAACTATTAATAACAAAATATAACTATTGTGGAAAGTTTTTTTTAATGTATTATATTATATTATTTTTAATGCAATATTTTTATATTAGAGGAAAAATATGCAATTAATCCATTAATTCGGTATTATTACTGATCATAATAATTAAATTAATTTAATTAAAAAAGTTAAATTTCAAACATAATTATAACTTAAAGTCTTATTGCCTGATTATACTAACAGCTACAAAATGGACAATCAAAGAATCAGAGCAAAGATGACACTGTGTGTACAGAGTCACGCAGCAACAGTGAAACAGTGGCCACTAACACTCTTGAAATATCCAAGGTACATTTAAGTTCAGTGCATTTTTAAGCATATTTGCAATTCTTGTCATTTATATTACTCATAATATAGACAAATATATTTTATAGTATATTAGTAATATATGTATTAATATTTGTTAGCAATGATGATTAGAAATGCATGATTCGAATTTAACATGTTTTCTGGCTACATATCACTTTGTATGACTCAGCTTAAGGGACGTTTTAATAATAAGTAATTTATTTTTCTTTTTGGCTTAATCACTCTCGTTTAACATATCATCTAATGTTTTCATATTGGCCGAATCAAATAAAAAATGAATAAGATCTAACACTAATTTATGTAATAAAATTTCTAAGATTTACACATTTGTTCTGATTATACTTATGTTTGAAGGATGAAGCCAATAGATTGGAAATTACAGGACAGAATTTGTAATTTATAGAATAATTGTTCTAATTGTGATAAAATGTAAATAATTCTATCCTAAAAATGGAAGGAATACTAAAATAATCAGAGTGTTTATTATCGCAAAAAACTGGAAAAACCTGAAATTTTCACGGAATTTCTTTTTTACCTTTGAAAATCATGGATTTTCATGGATTTTTATTGATATCTAAGGCAATTTGTAGAATTTTACTTTTAAACTTAAATTCTTTCTCTTTCTAATAAAATTGATAATTTTATCCTTTGATAATTTTTTTCTTTAATGCAAAATGTCAACAATTGATTAGCAATAAATATGATATACACTATACATGCATTCATACGATTCACAATTTTTTATAATAACATTAGTGACAATAGAAGATAATACATCGAATGTGTTTAATCATCTCTCAATTTCTATATTTCCAGTGAGCTAAATCCATATATCATGGACAGATTGTTATATCTTATTTATATAGTTCATATTATTTCTTTTTACTTTCTCAAATTTAATATTCAAAACTCAAGTGGCTTTTCTTTATAATTGTGCGGTTAAAGAACATTAAGAAGTGCATATAATAAGACTTTATTTCAAAGCTTCAGTAAAAATTTGAGAAAATAAACATTTGGAATTTTTAGTAAAATTTCTGGAAAATCCGACAATTTTTTTACAAAATTTGAATAAATATCTTGATAGTATAATTAAAATTTGATTATGCCATATATTATTACATATATTCAGAATAAATAGATATGATACAGTTAATATAGCTTATACAACATACATTGCTTGCAATTATTTTATAGAAAAATGCTATTTTAGGATTACGATGAACGTCCAGTAGTACAACGACATAATGGAGATTACGATGAAAGACGAGCTTATTCTGAGTATGGCGGAAACGAAGTACCTCAGCGTGTGTACGCGTCGACACCTCAACGTACGCAATATGCTGTCAATGAATTTGCAGATGATAAACGTAACGATAGAAATAATTATAGCTATGATGAAAGAACGAGATTAGAATATGAAGATTCGCCACAATCTCCTGCGACACCTCAAACAAGAAGGATGGCAACTCATAATGAAAGGGTTAGATTTAAATAAGTATATTACTTTTATCGAATATTAAAGAGAAAGCCTCATGTAGCGGGTCAAAAACAATTTTTTTACATAATTTAATAGTTTAACATTTAACATATTTATAGAAAATATGTCTAAAATTTTAGAACAAAATTCAAAAAATTAATGTAACTAGTAGATTTTTCTAACTTGATATATGATGCCCTTGCTCTAAAATGAAAACTTCTTACTGATGAATTGATCGAAGTACATTTTGAGGGCTTCCAAAGACTTGAATTTTTTGCTTCGAAGAAAATTTTTCAAAGAGATAAATAAGTAATAGTCAGATGGGATAAGGTCGGAAAAATACAGAGAATAAAGAGAAACGTTTCATTTGAAGTTCAGCCAAACCAAGGCTTCACCCTGGAAAAAGGTTCTTCTGAGTATCTGGTGGAATTTTAAAAGATAGTGTATTATGAGCTTCTTTAGCCAAACAAGATCATTAATGAAGCGAAGTACAGTCTTCAACTGAACGAAATAAAAGCTGCCACCGCACGAAAACGCCCTCAACTGGTCAACAGATATAAAGTTGTTTTTCATGATAACGCCAGACTTCACGTCGCAATGTCCATCCGTAACAAGCTGCTGAACTTCAAATCGAACGTTTCTTCTTCATATTCTTCTTGCATCATCTATTACCTATTTCTCTTTTCGAAAAATTTTCTTTGGGACAAAAAATTCGAGTCTTTGGAAACCCCAAAATTCACCTCGATTATATCTTCACCAATAAGAAACCTTTGTTTGAGAGTAAGAGCATCGTGCATCTACCTAAGAGATGGGCCAACATCTTTAAACAAAGCAGAATATATTTATTACAATAAAATTACTCTTTGAAATATTGCGTCCTGAACTTGCATAGAAGATTTAAAACGAACTTTCCGAACAACAAAATGTTACATACAAAAAAGTTGCAATAAAATTAATATATTTTAATATTTACAGGAAGACACAAATCAAATACCCGGCTGGATAAGACATTCGGAAAAAGACAAATGCAGAACCCAATTTCATTATCACAGACGACCAGTGACGAGAGTATGTTTTACGATATTTTTTTAAAATCCGTGTGATTAAATTTTAAATACTTGCTATTTGTAACGTATATTTTCCTTTTAGAATTCAAATATATTATCTGCTGTATTATGCTTAGTTAAAGAGTTGGATTATCCGAGTCTGGAAGTAGTAGAAATGGCTGTTAGAAATCGAATGGACGAATTAGAAGAATGATGTTTCTGACACCGTCCCCAAAATCCACAGGGGACGGTTACCTTCTCCCATATTGGCAATATATCTTCTGCTCCCAGTCCAGAATTCTCCGATTCGCTTGATTCTACAATAACTCCGAGCCAATATGCTGATAATGATGGAAATTACAACAACGACGAACATACACTTGACCAGCAGTTGCTCGAAGAAAATAACGATAAATATCAAATTCGACAAAATGAATGTGTCGAAAAAGTTTGCTCAACACACAGCCCAAAAACAGTATCGATTGATCCGAACCCAAGATTGCTCGGAAATAATCAGTCCATGTATAAAATCAAAGATTCTGTATTGAATAATTCGCCGTCGAGAAATTTCCAAGAAAGAAAAGGCAGTGATGTAAGACGCGTAGCGAGCAGTGACAGTATTCCTCGTGGTAGTTATAACAATTTGAGTCAGGGATGTAGAGTTTCAAGCCAAGATTGTGTCAGAAGATCAAAAAGTCTCGAGGTTAGGAATACAGTTACACCACTTCGTTATATTCAATCGGCAAAGGGAACATGGACATATAATTTGTAAGTTATACTGATATAATTTGATAAAATTTTTCTTAAAATAATATCCTACATCTTCTATAAATGCGATCAAAAATAATCTTTACAATAAAAATGAGAAAAAAAGAATGAAAAAATTTAGTTAGTAATGGATACAAGACTAATAATAAGCTCGAAGATCGGTCTCATCATGTTATTTCAGAGAAAAAATTCACGAATATAGTAAAATTTACAATTGTGATTTCTGCAAGAACTGAAAAAACAAACGTAATTATCTTCATATATATATTATATGTACATTTAATAGCATGTTATAATTGTCATTTTTGTTAATAGGAAATATTAAAGTTAAAACTAATGAAATTTTGTTTCAACAAACAAATCAGACAATTGGTACATGAATAATTTATTTAACTATCGTTAAGTTTTTTCCCAAATTTTATTCAGATAGAAATTTTGTTAAATGTGTATTATAAATATCCACTATGTATAAAATCAAAGATAAATTATAAGCTTTATTAAATATTTTCTGAATAAAAAAATTTTAAATTTTTATCAAGAGAAAAAATTATTTAGATTAATGACAATTCGTTTGAAGAATATTTAAATAATTAAAAAGAACAACAATGTTTGCGATAAAATATAATACGAATAAAAAATGAATGTATATATGTAGAAGATGATTTTGTACACAGATAGTATTCTATAAAAAAACAGTTTAAACTGTACATTATTTACATATAATCGGATAATTTATAATCAAAATACCATCTGTGTATATCAGTGCTTAAAAATGTACATACGCGAAAAACTAAATTTCTAAGTATTATTATTTTCTTGTTGTACTATTATTTTCTTTAATTTTATTATTTGATTACGGAGATGTACGTTATTTTCAATCAATGTTATAAAGAAAAAAATTAATTTGTTATGAATACATACAGTATAAAATTGTACTTAAAACAACTTAATAACAAGCAAAATAAATGTAAGAATGTATATTATATGTAGATTAACTTTAGGTTGACAAACAAGTGTATAAGGGCGTATTTTTTTGTGACAAACCCTCTTTATGTTATCTGCTAATAGATAAGGAAAGCAGAAAGAAAACAAGGAATTACATTTCTTCTGCAAACTGTACCGTTCCATCAATTAAGTCAACAACTGATGATAATTAGGTTTAAGGCATTTTGTAATAATGTAAAACACAATGACTTTCGTTATCCAAGCCGTCCACTTATATTATTTTATACTTGTAAACAGTTATTTTAATGTATATATACAATTATACATAGATTTCATATATTTAAAAATTTATGTAAAAAAATTAACTCTTGAATTATGAACAGTTATTAAAACATTGTAAACTTATGTTATTGCATTTATACAAATCGACTTCGAAATTGATATATCCATGTCAATATTCTCCATGCATTACTTATTTTATTAACTTACCTAAAAAGTAGGAAATTATATTTGCGTTATTGAAATCTAATTTTTGTATTATTATTTTTAGTTCCCATCTTTTTTTTAAGTAAATATTTTCATTGAAGTATATAAACTAAATTAAAAACCCGATTAACTATAATTATTTAAAATTTTAATTTATAATAAAATAAAATTACATAATTATCATCATAATATCAGCTTAAAATGACACCAATATTTGCGCAAATTTATCGTGAGCTTAAATTTATCCATATGTAAATATAAGGTCGTGTGAATGATATGTGAATAAAATATAGCAATATATACCTCATTTTCGATGGTGGCCCATTTCGTAAATTTATTTTCTTAAATATATGTAACTTTTATGGAAAAGTTTTAATAAAGTTTTAATGAAATCTCAATGATATTTTCTTGAATTTTATACTTATTTTTGAACATTTTGACCAGTGATTTTATCAAAATTTCATCAAAAATTCATTAACTTCAATAAAATGTCATTAATTTGTCATTACAGAGTATTTGCGATTTTTTCGTTGCAATTTCACAAAAAAATGCATTACAATTTCAAGAAATTTTTCATTAAATAATAATAACTTTTCATTAAAATTTTATTATATTTTTATTGAATTCTCATTACAATGTTATATGTTATTCATTTAAACACAGAAAATAATCTTTTCAACAAAATATCAAATTTAAAAACAAAAGTAATTAAACAAACATTGAAGACGAGCTGGATATATTAATGCTAACTAGTATTATTTATTTATAATTTTAATCTTCATAAACAAACAATTCAACTCATCGGGTCATCTTCGAGATCGTTAACAATTTGAAAATTATAAGTTCGCACATTTACATAAATTTTAATGGATTACATACGATAATAACTATTTAAGAGAATTATGCTTAAATGTTACAGATACTCAAACGTAATAATAGAACAGTCTAAAAATTTTTGTTTTTGGTTTTGCCTTGAGATGTGACATATATTTTCTTAAAAAATAACATCTTTTTGATTACAATGAAGAAAAAAAGTAAAGCTACCATTCGACGTTCTGTCAAATCACGAATCACGATTATCATGAGTGATGTGAGGACTGAGAGGTGTGAGGTATAGTGGTGCGATCATATGTTATACGAGTTCACTCGACTTTGCTTGTGAAAATGAACGTAAAGATACAAATAACTGAGATAATCGATATGTTGTCACTTTACAAGAGAACGCTTCGTCTGAACGATTAACGTCCTGATGTGTGCTTAATTTAATATTATGTAACAATCGTTTGTACTTTATCGATTTGTTCTAACCTCAACAAGTGTGATGCTCGTTTTACGTGGACTCCAGAATTCAAATTCCCTCGTCGTGTTGGGAGGCTTCGCTTTGTGTCTCTTATTTATGATTCAAATCAAACAAATCTACAATAACAATCAAAAATATAACAGATATCTGAACTATAAACAATATGTGAGATTTCCTTGTATTCACATAAATATTAACAATCTCTATATATTTATTTATTTATTTTGTTATGTAAAAGAAAAAAACACATTTGATTTTGTACGTTTCCAGATGAATGAAATAGCGACAGAATTGAAAACAGTAGTAAAATCCATCAACAAATCATCAGCTTATGTTCATCAATTGAATGAGATGCTTACTAAATATCGTGAAAGAGAGTCAAAGAATATCTCAACGTCAAAAGCTACTTTACCATCGTAAATACCTTAGGAATTTAAATTAAGGTAAATTATAATTGAATTATAAAAGTTCTTACATTATGTTTATTAATTTTTCAATTCTTCTTAATACCTAAATGAGTATTGAACGGTGTTATTTGTTTATATTGTGTTGAGTATTAAATTATAATATATGTTTTTAAATATTAGAAATTCTACATTATTGAATATTATATAATTATTATTATTGGAAATACACATTAATTGTTATTTGTATATATTATATTTGAATATTAAATTACAAAATTTGTTCTTAAATGTTAGAAATTTTACATTATTGAGTATTATATACTTTTATTATTATAGAAAAGTACATTAAAGTATAAAATTCTATAATAATAAAAACATAATTATAAACAATAAATGTATATAATTACAAACAATAAATGTATGAAAGAATTTCAATCGTCTAAATTATTAAGTGGCATACATTGAGGATTACTGTTTTGTCCAATATTCTCCAGGACACCACCTGGCGCACACAACCATGGATCTTTCGTTGTCTCTAACCAATTAAACAATCGTTTTTGAAGCTCGACAAATATACTCTGAAATTAATAATATACATAAAAGATTTAAATACATTATATCTGGTCAAGAGAAATGTGATTGATATAATTATAAGTTTATACAACCTTTGCGGACGATTTTGAAACTATATTATTTAATTCCTCCGGATCATATTTTAAATCATATAATTCCCATTCTGGCCTCTGATAATATTTTTTTAATGTTTTATACCATGGTAGAATTTGATGGTTCTTTGTTCTATTTAGAATGTCCTATATATGTGTATAATACAATAATAGATTATTTATAAACTCATCTATATTAAGAAATAATTTATTTTAATAATTTCAATTTCTAGTTAAAAAGAGCTAATAATATTTTTGGATATTCCTTTTTCAGATTACCTGAAAAGTTGGGGATATGTAAAAATCCTGATCGATAGGAAATGGCATTCTGTAATTGATGTTGTGTATAAGTTTGTGGCGTTTAGTTCTAATCGCACGCATAGGATAATACATGGTAATTTCATGATGTGTTTGGCTAGCAAAAATTGCTGTATTATTTTCTACGGGTTCTATAAATGAAATATCGATTATTTCACAATATGATCTTTCTGGCAGAAGATACATCGCATTGCATTCACAATAGATGGGTATATTTATATACATATATGTATATACCTTCGAGAAGTAATGGCAAAAGTGATTTGCCAGTAAGTTGCGGAGAGAACACTTCATTAGAATCTTCATCCACGTAAGTTACATTGAACCAATCTAATATCGTCGGCACTATGTCTAGTAAAGACGTCATACTGTATGTCACACTGTTTTTCCTATGACCATGGATCGGTGATGATATCATCATAGGTTCAGCCATACCTTAAGAATTTTTTTTAATACTTGGTTTTTACATTAATATTTTTGAATGTCTGCTAGTTTTCATTTTTAATATGTTAAATGTAAGGGTATTTCTAACATGAAATTGGGGTTGGTCGATTTTTTAAGACTTACTATACCTATTGTAGATTGACTCTAAATTTACGAACCTGAATCGTACAGATTTGTACGACCATTTGGGAAAGGTATGCCATTATCAGATGTATAAATTACCAATGTATCATCCTTGAATCCTGCCTTTTCTAATTCTTCAAGAACAAGGCCAATGCCTAAAAAAATTTTATTCTTTTTAAAGTTACATATAACATAAAATTGCGTCTCTTACTTGTAACTGTATTAAAAACATAGGAGTATTCGGCAACAAGTGGGAAAAAATTTAAGGAATAGTTCTAGATGAAAGATAAAATAATCAAGAAAAAAACACAATAATTACAATTAACGCTTCGTTTTCTCAAAGAAAATTCACGGAGAACTTCTTTACAAAATGTTAGAAAACACCCTGTTAAACATTTATAACTTAAAAAACGAATCTTAATCATAATTTTATTATTCTTGATTTGCATCTTATTTTATTATCTAGAATTATTCTTTAAATTTTTCTCTTGTTGCATAAAAATTTTGTATCTGAGCATTTTTTAAGTAACTTTCTAAAAGTACCTTTATCCAAACGAGATATTGTTGTATATTGGGCAGCAATATCTCTTCGAGCAGCTTCTGTATTCTGAACATAGTATGGTACTTTAACTTGCTCCCATTGATAATATATTGGATTCCAATCGGGAATTGTACCCATTCCAACATCACCATTGCCGAATTTCTCACAGAAATTGCCATACTCTGGATGCGTATGCCCACAGCGATGTGGATCGTGAAAAGCAACATATAGAAAGAAGGGTCTGCAAAATTTCAATATTTTAATTCAGTAACTAAAAAAATGTTTTGCAGAAAAATACATAATTTATAATATATTTTAAGTATATGAAGCAAAATAATATATATTTTATTACATGATTAAAATTATATTATTAATATATTTATTAAAAAAGAAATTATAGGCAAATGCCAGTATTACGCTTAGATAACTTAAAATTGATCTAGATAAAGATAAGTTACGTAAAAATGTATCTTAGATAAGATAAAGATGATTTAATTTCAATTTATCTAGATAAAAGATAAAAAATATATAGTTTTATCTAGATAATTTTCAGATAATATTATTAAGCAAAAAATAATTTAGGATATGAAATATGTTCACATTTTTATTTCTAAAACAATATTTTTAAAAACAAAAGTTCTTCAAATAATTATACTAACAAAACATATTTCTCGTTAAATTTGAATCAATACATAAATAAAAATCAAAATTAAAAATAGGAGAAATATATAAATATAATTCACATTATATAATGACTGACAATATATCTTGTAAGTTTTCGAATTTATAGTTTTGGGGCAATTTTTATAATGCACTACTGTAGATCTGAACTGCGTTTCGATATATATTGCCAGTACTAAAAATCTATTTTAGTTCACATTACGTACTTATCTATAGATTTTCAGTAGCAATAAATTTTGCAATTCTTGAAAAAATCTGTTAGGATAAATGGTAATTTGGAAGCTGAGGCTAAACACAATACTTCATTCTCGTTATTCGCATTATCTTAGATAATTTAAAAAAGATAACATTTTTTATCTAAGATAAAGATAATGTACATTATAATAATCTAGATAAAGATAGGATAAAGTTATCTCTTTAGCTAGATGATTATCTAGATAATTTTATATAGATAACGGCAAACACTGACAGACGCTATATGTAAAATATTACTTACTGTGTTTTATTTTGTGAAAGAAATTCGCGGACAAGTAGCTTTATATAAGTAATATTGCGACCTACTTGAAGAATAGAATTATTTTCTTCTGTATACGCGGAATCAAATGGATAAACATTACTCGGACCTACATGTTTCTTGCCAATAATTCCTATTCAAAGAAAATATTTAAATATCATATGATAACATAATTCATAATATTATAAATTCGTTATTCATTACCTGTTCGTATATTATTTCTTTTTAATATTTTTGGCAAACTTTTAATATTATCAAAAGAATTAAAATGATGAACTCCCTGATGGAGACCGTACATCCCATTTTGATGACTTGGTAACCCAGTTAATATCGCGGAGCGGCTACAAATACAAAAATCAAAATTTATCTTTATTAATTAAATTTAATCTGGATAATAATAAGAATACCTTGGTGAACAGCTACTAACTGACGTATATGCATTATTGAATAGTAGACTTTCCTTTGCCAATTTATCCAAATTAGGGGTTTGACATATCTTATTTAAGTACGATCGCATTTCAAAGCCTGCATCATCAGCTGTGGATTAATAAATAAATAATTATTTCATATAATAAGAATTCTGATTATAGAAATCATGGATCTAAAATTGATCTATTGCAAAATTATAAATATATCAAATTTTTTCCCACTTAAACGTAAAACTTTTAAGAAAGTTATAGTTTCTTTTAACTTTTAACGTAATTAAATTAATTTTATAAGCCATTATATTACTCTAAATAACAATTCTAAAGTATTTTTTCCAAAGTAAATTCTTATTTTTGAAAAAATTATTTCAATTTATAAAATACTTTCTATTTTAATTATTTTAGATAATATAAACTTAATTTATAAATAAAATATAAAATTTATAATTGATGATCTATA
>QKQZ01040084.1:0-12793 GCA_003595255.1 Solenopsis fugax
CGGGGTGGTGTTCGTGATTCCTCCTCTTTAGAAACGCGGACAACCGCGGCGACTCCGGGGGACGACAACCATGGGGTCTTTCCACGCCGTCTCCGGGAGCTTCGTTCTCCTCGTGGCCACGGTCGTCCTACTGCCCGCCACGCATCACACACCGTTTGCATACGCCGCGTAAGTCAGCCGTTTTTGTACGCTTAGACTTAGACAAAGATATGAGAGGCACGTGTAACGCAATTCGTGAGAATAATTCAAAATGTAGTTTTCATTGGTAAATGCTGAAAGATGTGATAGGGTAATTTTTAGGAATCGTTGGTATTTTACTAATAGCTTGAATCTAATTGCCTTCGATTGTATTATACACGAAGTAGAGTGTTAGAAAATAGGATTCTGTCGCACCCCCTTCCCTGCGAAACATCGTAGCAACGAATTGTTGATGTTTTCTTTACATTTGCAAAGCAAGTTCATCGCTATTTAACCTAACCGTCTCTCTATATTTGTAAATGTCCAAACAACGTGCAAGAATGAAATCAAGTAAATGTATTTAAAGTTTTGAAGAAATAATGAAAGAGGAAATTTGTCATTTACTTAGAAATATTATCCAATTTAAAGCAATTAATATCTTATATCTAAATACCCTGGGATTTATAGAAATTTATGAAATATTATGATGAGTCTCATCAATTCTATCATCAACTATAGAAATAACTAATTCGTAAAATTCTTGATTTTATTCACACAGAATGTTGCTAGATGCTACATCTTACTAGTGAGAGATTTCAAGTATTTTTCACACACACAAATTATTGCTATCGAAAATATTAATATTATCAGTATTACGACAGAATTAATTAACAATACTTCACATAATCCCTTGTATTTCAATTTACTGTAGTATATAAAAACAATGATATGTCTCTTTTAGTAATTATGAGAAGAAGCATTCTTGCCAGATAAAGGCCCTTCCATATTAATGCTGGAAAAATATTGCGTTAGGCAAATCGTGACGAATGACATCTTCATTACGATAAGCGTCATTCATTATGCCACTTCGACGGAAATAACGAAGTTTTATTACGCGATCGTGTCTGACGTCAACCTGCCCGCTGCCTACTATCAAGTGCAAACAAGATAGGTTTAGCCTTTGACATAACGGGCGCCACAATGAGAGCGGCGCGTAGCTCTCTCCGCCGTCTGGATGCACCTCCGTGATTGCATGTAAATGAGCGGATACATGCAGTAACGTTGCAGGCCTTGGTGTACGTCTCACCACCACACATGCAAGCTCTTTCCATGATCACAATGACACCATCCCTCGTGCCTCCAAAGCGACGATAAGAGAGCTTTCTCTTTCTCCCTCTCACCCACCTCTCTCTTTCTCCTCTCGCGTATATTTTAATAAGCATATTTTGCATCGTGCATTGATCATCTTAAGCTATCTATACTCTTCTAATCGATAATTATTAATCGACAAAGCTATAGTAAGCACATATTCTTAACCACTACATTTAAATATAATGTAGAACCATTATAGCAATATCAGTTGGATCAAATCAATAAAAGATTATTATAATTTATGTCAGTAGATTAAAAACAATATTGAATTCTGTAAAATAATTATACATAAAAAATACGTTAAAAACATATAAATTAAAAAAATCTTTTTCTGAATTCCATTACTGTTCAGAAATCACCTAACAATTAAATTAAAAGATTAAGTTTAATAATAAAATCGTGCATTATATAATATTCATTACAAACATCAATCCATATTATCAACCTAATAACTTTTTCAGATGTTTTAACTTTTGTCATAATTAATGGAAATATTTAAAGCACACACACATATACACACACACACACACAAGCCTTATTGTCAATTAGAAAATGCTATTTCGAGCAGAAACAAAAACGATAAACTGACGAATAGAAAGAACAGAGGCAGATAATATACGAGCAATAATAACAAAGTGCAAACAATGTCGACATTGAAATTGGTCGTTACTACGCCCGCTCATCCGTTGATCGCGATTCACTAGTACGTATTAATAATCCGCAAATGTAACCGGCAAAGATATCTGCAGCACGAGCTAGCACTATCGATCACTTTGCACGAAACATTCGACGCGCTGTACTTGCCACCGATGGTTGCATAGACTCAGACTCTTTCCCTAGCACTGCAACGCGTTCTATTATGACTACTGAAATCTTACTACGGCCATTGTAGTATATCTTTTAAAGTATCTTTAATAATCTCAATAGTCTTCTAAACCTATAAATGCGATATGTAATCACATATCAGTATATCTTTTTAAATTAGAAGCAATTGAGAGATAATGGATGTTACTTTTATAATTTTTATAATACAAAAGTTTTTAAGTAATAATCATCGAAAGTAAATTTTTTTACTCCAAATGATTAAAAGCACTCAATAAATTTCAGTGAAAATTCTTATCTAATGCATAAAGATACATCCATTGTTTTATAATAATGAATTTTCTATCATGAATTGAGTCCTCATACCGCGGCTATAATTCCCTGAATGAAAGCTATACTTAATGTAACAAGTTGTACGCACAGTTGTCTTTAACAAATGTTGTAACAAGCGATACAAGAAACAGTCTCTGTTTCGAGGACAGATAGTGAAGGTTTTCTACACACAATCTACTGCATTTATAATGCAATAATCATAAATATAGATTTATGAATAATTGCAAGTGACATAAGTTTAACTCGTATCATTGTAAGAATGAGAATAGAATAGAGGACTTAGTCAGTGGCATTGACTAACTGCGACATTATCGATGTTTCCGTACGTTTAAAGATTATCTAACGAGACACGTATGCTTGATTCGTAGCTAATCAATTCTTCAGATATGAAGCCAATCTCTTTAGTATCATGCGATATTATCCATAGCAGGACGACCGATGTCGAAACAGTTTTAATTCGCTGCGCTATTAGAAGCGACAAAGATGGTAAACGAGTAGTTACGTGTAGTCAGAGGGATTATCAATATTTACACTCTTCCGGCGAGCGGAGCCTCGGCCGTTCCACCTGTTTCCTCCTCGAGTGGGCCGCGCTTCTCTCTGGCCTCCTCCAAACCTCTATGAGTACCAACCGCGGAGGTACTGTAGTGTGGTATCGGTGATCGCAGTAGAGCTCTTGAGCAAGAGGGTGCTCCCAGCGTGGCAAAGCTCCAAATCCTCCTACGCCGCCACCCTCGCCAGCCCATCGCGGTTAGATTCGCCGCCATTCTCGTCTACTCTTTGGATTGGTGGTGCACACCAGATCCCTTCTCTCCACAACGAAGAAGAATATTCTTTTTGCTTCACTCAGTCACCCGGACTAAGCTTGATCCGGTATCCCAATTACGCTGCGCCGTCTTCATTCAAGTTTCCATCATCCTTAAGATATCCCTTATTACTTCAACTTAGCGATTGTAATATTGAATAGTAATTATTTTACGAGAATGTAAAAAATTCTCTCATAATAAAATATCTTTGTTAAAGAAAATTAAAATGATGCTTAAAAAATATACCAGGGGTCGGAATATTGATTGAAATAGTAGTAATCAGTAACAAAAACGACTCTTCATAAACTAACTCTCTCGTGCAAACTTATTTAATATAAAATTTTTCATATCTCTTTCCCTTTGTTTATGTGAGTATAAAAATAGTTCATATAACGCAAGATATATGCTTGCTTTAAACATTTGTTTATAAAATTAAACATCTGTTTATGTTTCAAACATTTAAGTTTCCGAATTTAGAGATAAAGTCTCTCGATGTACTGCGCTATTCTTCAAGATTTAGTTATATGTCTTCATTTCGGTTTTCAAATATAATATTATTTGTAGAAGTAGACATCCTTATATGCGACAATTATCAGAAATGTATCATAAATTTCTCTCTCCACTTTAATCGAATTACGGAAAATGCTAAAGGTTGCGATTATATCACGAGTAATTAATGGCTATCGTTGAAAATATCCGTTCAAGGATTTTGCAAAGAGCACTATCTATCGATCCGTGATATCTCACGTCGGGATGCGAGTCTCGTAGATAAAAGGATCCCTTGGCAACTTTCCGGAATTGGAAACATCGTGGATTATCATCCGGTCGAGAATCGTCGTGTTTTCGTCGCAAGAGCATCGCCCACCGCGGAAACAGGCAAAATCGCGCCAAATCATTGGACTTCGACTGACCTATTTCTGCGACAGTATACAAACGCGCGTATTTCTGCGACGGATTGTTGTTTTCCTTCGCATATTCTCATTCTAGCCTGGTCTGTGCAACTGCGTTGGCAGTACCACCATCGTTTGGAAGGATAACAGTGACAGCCGATGCCACCGAGTGTTTTTCCATTACCGCTTCGGCCAGAAAAGATTTATCTTTCTCGCGGTCTCACGGATATATCTGGCAGCCTGCATTCGCGTAATGGAGCTTTAAATTTATTTCCGCTTTTAGAAACGCTACCATGCATCCCAATATGAGGTAGAAATCTGGCAGCAACTACTGAATTTTTTGTACGTTACTGTTTAAGAAATAGTGTCAACCACGCAAAGACATTTCCGACACGAGATACAATTATTAAATCATAAATAATCGCAGTAATTACAAACGTTTTAAGAAATAATAAGAAATATATGAATTTTATATGAGAATGATAGTTAAAAGCACAAAATTGTTATCAAAAAATATACACAGAACAAAATTAATATCAAATCAACAATTCATTGTTTCATATATAAGCAAGAATATAAAATTTTCTAGGAAGACTTTATAATCTTAAACAGACATAATTTGCTTACATAAAGAGAAAAATTTTCTTCATGTAAGCAAATTATGTCTGTTTAAGATTATAAATTCTTGCAAGATTTTATATTCTTGTTTATATATGAAACAATGAATTGTTGATTTGATACTAATTTTTTTCCTGTGTACATAGCATTTATAACAGTATTTAACAATGAGGAAAAGAGATAATAAATTCATGTTTTTTTTTTAAAATCCTTCATGTGTATACAGATATTGATACAAATTCATGACATAGGCAACCTAGAAGCTCGATAGTTATGTCCCAATTTAAAAAACGGAACATTTTACATAAACAATTAATGACTGGCAGTTGACATACAAAGGCTGACAGAAATCGGGCACAGTGGAATAGGGAGACGCAAACAGAGAGAGAGAATGACGCTTCGTTCGCAAACAACCAATGCATATTTAATAGTGGACGATTATTAATGCGCGCTTACGCGGGTGATTGATGAATACGGAAGCTTGAACAATTTGTGTCACGATTTATATGTCGTAATGATCGTAAGATCTGTTCTATTTTACTGCGCTCTTCATGCTTATGGAACACAAGAGCTTTTTTTAATCATGTATATTTCAGAAAAAGAAAGAAAAAAATACGAGAATAAGTTTCATAATTAGAGAAAATAAACTTTATTACAAAAATCCAAACTACCTTCGTGAGAAGCAAAAAAAGAACGAAATTTAAGAATAATTTCGAAATCTGTCTAAAAAGTGCCTATTGCTATAATTTAAACCGTAAGAAAAAAATCACGTAAACAAAACACATGTTCCTAAATTTTGCAATAAGCAACAATCTCTTTTTCACGTTGTAGTAAACAGTTATTTCCGATATATCGCCTCAGGATCTATACTACATCTCTATTGACAATATTATGATGTTTAGCAAGATAACAGCGTGACATAACAAAACGTATTTCCGATAGTAACTTCAAACTTAATCGGAATGGCGGCCGATAACTCGACAGTGAAGAGGCGCGAGCGAAGACACGAGAGAACGGCATCCGGATCGACAAGCGAGCCCATCTAGTTAGCTGCAAATCGAATATTCTTCGGTAACTGTAATATCCGGTTAAGCCGCGCCGAGCATTCAAACGGCTGACTGTTCCTCCTGCTTTACCACTGGCATACCGAGTGCCATATTCCGCGTAGCAATGATACAGGAAACCGTAGCCTCGATACTAATAATTTCATCCACTCGCTGGATTCGTTCGCCCTTGCTCACTCAACGATTTATTCAAGCAGTTGCTGCTACGTAAAGCTGACGCTACTCCAATCGAATGAAGAAATATCATGTGGCAACTCTTGCCACATGATATTTCTTCATGTGTATAAATACATATTTGGATATTTATCATTTAAAAAGATATTTTTGCGAAGGCAAAATACAGAGAATTTCACATATAATGTGTAAATAATTTGCCACATGCACAGCTTTGCAAAATTTCGAAATGTTTCTCAATATATCTTACAATTAGATAAATTTTTGATTTAACCAAGTTTATAAACTTGTTGTTTTCGCAAAATATCTATAAATTATCATACATCTTACAATCATTAACTTCAATAATACGTATAATCTATAATTACAGTTTATTTGAAATTATTTATTTAAAATATATAATTATATATTTTTGTATCAAACTAAATAAAACGTACGTATTTATTTATGTAAAAATAATTTATCTAGAAATAATTATTTTGTGTTTATATTATATATACTTAAAAATGTGAATGTTATGACTTGTTTAATAGAAAATAAAGTTTAATGCAAAAAATTTAAACAGCAGATAGAGCTACCACGAGTGCTTCTATAGTGTAAAGCAAATAATGCTGCACGTGTCACTTTCTTAAATCTGTTTTACAGAAATTTCCCTCATTATATGACATCATACGTAAACTTATACTTTTTTTTCATAACAATCGCATATATACTTAATACGACGCGCTTGGCCTTCGAACAAACTTTTTATGCGTCTTTGCTATTGTTCGCGATAAAATTGCCGAGTATTTGTCATCTTCCGTGAAAATTCTATCGCAATTTTTAACAATCTCTCCGACTGTTCATGCGTATTCTACATATTTAATTCGATTCATGATTCCCCAGCGCATTTTCCACTACGTATATCGCGGCGACACTACAAATACGCTGGTTGGAGTTATTAGTGTCGGAGTTAAAGCACTTGGACAGTAACCGCGATGTGGAGAGTCGAGCACAGCTCGAGCGGTCACGCGATACGGAGACTTTCCTGTCCGCTTCTGGATTTTAACTCGTGGCTTTTGCGCTCATAAATTTGTGTGCCGCGCGGCAGAGTGTCACGATTAATATGCGGTTGTTCCGCCCCGTGCGTCCCCTCGCCTACATCTACACGACCGCCACGTTGCAAAATTCGCGACCGTGCCGTGACAGTCGCCATACTTTCAAATTACTTTCAAATTACCACTCACTGAACGAAGATTCTACCACGCAACGGGAATGGAGTAAACCAAATTATTGCGTCGTCGGTGACCGCAAGAGGGGATAAGTTATGACACGTACACATAATGTACTCTTTCCTGAATCGAAGATGCGCCGATAGATGAAGACTCGACAGTTGCGTGACGCAATAAGAAAGCAATAAATTTATTCGCTATTATAAAAATGTAACAGTCGGTTCTGCGAATTTGTATTTATATGCTTGCATTTTGAAATACAATTAACTTGATATCGTTAAAGAAGACATATTGAATAATTCATTATATATTATTGATTGTTAGAGCATAACATCACTTATAAAAAAATATAGCGCATAGTAAATAATATCAAAATAAAATAATAATAATAGGTAAAAGACATATGTAGATTCTTGGACGATATTTTTAGATGCGTTTTCAAGAGTAAATGATCAGGAAGTATCTTTGTAACATGCGAGAAATCAAAGTGGAATCAAATTATTTATAAATGAATGGCAAGGTATACAAAGGTGTACCGCGAAGAAATTCAACTGGAATCGATTTGCCTTCAAGGATGAATGAAACGAAGAATAACCGAGAACAATTATGGTAAGCAAACGTTATAACCGATGTTAGATACTAGATACTGGCGTAAAACCGCATGCAAGTAGTAAACACAAGAGACAGGCAAGACAGTGAAGATGATGAGCAAATAAATCAATGTAACCAGGTAAACTAACAAATTGCTCTTTCTGTTGCGTGCCAAATCATGTAAAGGAAACAAACAATCAACTCGATAATAGCAAATAAACGAGATCTCCAACAAAGCGTCAGAATTAATAGAATGTAATATGTGTATAAATATTATTTCAGAAATAATGAAAATAACGTTAAACAATGGGAAATATATTTAAAATTAATATATATACATATGCGATGTGTAACTTATCTTGCACAATGAATAACGCACCGATCATAAAGAAAAATGCGCTTAAAAAATGGTGTTAAAAAAATACAATTGAAACGAAAGGAAGAAGCAGTTAGAGAACAAATTGGGCGCAGATTGGACGAAGCGCACATCATACGGGTTTGCAGATCTTGCAAATAAATCCTTGCAGATTTGAATATCACGCTCTAGATGAAACGATGCGGGTGGCAATTAACTATCTCAACAAATGCACTTATATACATATACGTATGAGATATCTTGTCATTTAGATCAAGACTAGCGAAGCTTACGTGACTCTAGCAGTAACGAAATATAAGACAGAAAGGCAATATTTAAACAACCAAGTGAGATGTATACGTGGCATGCAAGTGCAATTCAGATTCTTTTGTAATCCGTCATCGCCTCTACCATCACACCGCTCATCATTCACGATAATCATCACGCATACGCATCGCAGAGTCCACGAAGAGGGATTGAAGCTCTGAAAAGCTTTCTTTCGCATAGCGAGTTGAAAATATGACAAAGTGATGAACGATGTAAATGCCTATCTTAATGACGCGAGTCGACAAAATGATGGACACGATGACTACTCGCGGTGCGGTACGTCGCGTCGCACGCGTGACGTACATACGTGGGGTCGAAGACGAGCGAAGATGACGGGGCGCGGAGTCGGCAAGGAAGGGAAAGCAGCTTGCGCGAGGGAGTCGAGGAAGGGGAAGGGAGATTGTCGGAGGTTGTGGGTGGCCAGAGAAGAGCGGGGGTTTCTCGCGTGCAGCCTTGACATGGGCCAGGAAATCAATGGGACCTCCAACACACTGATGCAAACTCGGTCAACCAAGCCGCGCAACGGCCCACGTCCATAATGTCGTGCAGTACGCACGGATGTACACTACTGTCAACCAGCAATCGATGAGAGATCTTGTTCTAAGGAGCGTCTTCGTGCTAACCATCGAATTTCTACATTCTTGAATCAACCGATAAACTATCGTCAGACATGAACTATCAATCAACTCGGCGTGCCGTTAATAATAGACCGACGATCGAAACGATCAAATAGCGATGAACGATGAAAATAAATGTGAACCCTGTGAAAAAAAGCGAGTCACAGAGTTGCGATCTGATTAAACCGACAAGCATAAAATAAAATATGAATAATGGTTTAATGAAAATCTCTTCTTAGAATCCATTAAAAATACTCTCTCTTTGACCAGTATCAATTAATTTCAAGTTATCTGTAGACAGCTTTGTGGTGTGTTTAATGTTTTTTTTCCTTTTTTTAATAAAAAGTACGCTTCTATATCTTCTTTTTATGTAGTTAACGGACTTTATCTTTAATATATCATATCTTTAGGAGCGGTACACTCGGATAATGAAATGCTTTGAAAGAAATATTCACGCTATCGATATCAAAGCCAGCTTGTATCAAAAAAGGAATCGGTATTCATCGTATTCCTGAAAGTAGCGATCTCGATCCGCCGTCCATCCTGTTGTCTATCGCGATGATGGCATCGGTGCCGATGGGCAGGAAATGAAACGACATTTCAAAGGAAATGTCAAACAGTCCAGTAGGCACGCCTCGCCGATCAGAAACAACCACTCTATCTGTTCTCTCCACTTGATTTCCCTACATCAGATATCAAGTAACGAAACAGATGTCTACATTTTGCAAACGACGTTGTATCGATAGGTAGGTAAATAGATAGATATATTATATTATTATACATTCTGAAACTACATAGCTTTCCTCGGACTCCATCTTCGGAGCCACGTCTTCGGAATATACGATTTAAATTATGTACTGCCAGCAGCTGATTCGAAACTCAAATTCGTCAAACGAGTTTGCGATGGCTAAAAAGTAAATAGAAAAGAGGGAATGTGATTAAGTGGGATAAGAGGGCAAAGATATCAGGCAATTCGACAAGTCTATTCGATGATTGACTAAGTGTTTTCGTTATACGTCGACATTGCGTTATTGATGAGAAACAACGGTCGTGACAATAGAGGCCGACCTCCGACGTAACCCACAATCGCGGCCGTGTATCTGCATGCCAGAACCTTGACGAGAGCGCGGCCAGGGCTGCCAATCAATGGCGAGGACATCACCCTCGACGACTAACGTCTGCGTCCTTGATCGTCCATTCGCCGCGTCGAGCGCGGCGACTAAAGCCACCACACGTTCGGAATACTTGAGGCACCGAGGTCGAGTCAGGGCTAAATTCCAGGGCTAACTAACGGTAACGAAAGTACAATAGCATCTTCAGCAGGTATATGAATTTAAAGGAGAAAGAGCTACGTTACTCGCGATAGAGCCAAACAGCTCGAGGACGTAGCGAGTAGAGGCAAGCACGATCTATCCTATACTTTGTGCGAACATGCCGATTAATCATATCATATTCAATCGCGGACATCGATTGATAATTTCTGACATGAAATAGACACATGTGTTTTACAAATAAGTTATCTACATCGATAGTTAGGGATAGATATAATCTTGAAATACGTGTATCATATTTTTCGTTATGTACAAGATACTTTCAATTAAATATTTAATAACAATTAAAAATTTAAATGGCTAACGATAGTTCAAAACATGACCAGAAGATTAGAAAAAAGCTCATGATAAGTCGATGCGGTTTAAATTATTTGCTTTGTTTCTAATAAAAAATAAAAATTTGCGCTTTTACGTGCACTTCATAAGATCCAGTAATAAAGTCAGATAAATATTAGACTAATTTCTTAATCGACTCGATTGACTGATTAATCGAATAGTTGTTTATTTCAATACCTAGTAGAAATGACCGTTACAACGCTTTAAATTTCTTGCAACATCATAAAACCATCGCCACTGTTTAATTCGTTGCAATGATACGGGCATCGGAATTAAACAGTCCCGTACAATGTGCGCACTCGTGAAATTACAAAAACCACGAGAAACTAGAAAAACCGACGGACCAACGAAACATGTTTTGTAATTCAGCGCATGAATAGAATCAAGCGCTCCTGTCTGCGTGTTTGCACGTGAATGAATGTGCATCGAACCGCCGAATACGAATAAAGGAATTTTGTGTGTGTGTGTCGACGTAATAAAAGAACTTTCTAGGTCACATTAAGGTAATGCATCGCGGTTAACGAGTCGAAATTTGTCTAAAAGTTAAGCAAATGCTAAAACAACGAGCATAGTTAAATTTGAGTAAAAAAAATTAGTGAGCACCATCAACCCCCTTCTAATAATTTGCATATGATCATCTCGGGAAAATCAACATTCGTATGATATTGCAAGCGTTTTACGTTTTTGTATACCAACATCTTATCAACAGAAAGTATTTCACAAGTTTTATGCTAAATTATTTGTATAATGTATATATACTAATAATTACTTTTATATTTTATACTTCCGTACAATATAAATAAACCATTCATTTCTGCAATAAATCATAAATAAATTCTTGTAAATTATCCAGTAAAGCGGATTATATTAAATTTGAAAAGTACGTGCCGTTTATACTATTTGCTTTTTAAATTCCATATAAAATATTTTAGCAATAAAATCTTGAATTTTATATTTTACCGCGAATTGAGATGGCTAAATAAAATTGATATTAAAAATATCTGTTGTTAACTACGTTACAGTTAAATTAAATTAAATTTTTATTTCCATTAAATTATAATTTGAATAGAAAATATCTTTGGGAATATTATGTTAAGGAATTCGTTATTAGAATATTTTGCGGTCACGGTCATGGAACGCACTGAATATTTCAAGATGATGTCATAAAACATCTATGTACGTGCCCATCGTCAACATGCCACATTGTTTGCTCTGCCGTCCTTCTTAACAGATTCGTGACTTTCCGCGAGTTATCCCTAACTGATATCACTCATCGTGCCAATAACAACCATAAACTATAAATATAGAATTGCGGCATAATCTCGCATCTTCGAGCGCCGGTGATTATATCCCACGCAACTTCACACATCGATTGCATCCTGTGTCAAGGTTATTTACTTTTATTCTTCCGACGCGCATTATGAATTCCTGATCAGCGTTGGGACACGTGCCCCCAAGTCGATGAGAAATATTTATAACGTTATCGACCGCATTTCCGCGATGCGCGATTGGGCCGGCGAACGAAGTGCGTATCATTTGTAATTACCAATTAGAAATTCGCAATTTATTGCGGCATTCTGAGTCGCTTTTACACCCAGCGATTGGCGTCATCCGCTACTTTTTGTAAAAGCTGTACGAAAGAACGAACGTTCGTCGAAAATAATTCGCGTCCGAAATGGGAAAAGAACCTTCGTGATCGTCGTCTGCAATGGTCCGAGCAATCGCGTAATTGGATAAAAACTCTGCGGGAGACTAGTAATTTCCCTCTGACGAACACGCAATTATTGGCCCGTATTTACGCGGGTCTCTCTTGAGTCAAGACGTATATAGCCGGCTGAAAAAAGCACCGACGATGTCGGTACCGACGGCGATCCCTCCCGTGTATAAAAAGCCATTGCAATCACGCGGTGTACTGGCACGCTAATGGGGCATTGATATAATTAACTGCTATACCTGTGCGCTCTTATCGAGCCCGACGTCGTCGCTGGAGCC
>QKQZ01040093.1:0-17327 GCA_003595255.1 Solenopsis fugax
AATTTATTTTTATTATAACTATTATTTAAAATAACTATAATTTTATAATTTGCACTGTAAATGGACATAAATTATAGTAATTACAATCATTCTTTTCTTTCATTGTAGCCATAACACAATAGTTGCATTAACGCATATTATAGTTACGATGATTATAATTCATTGTTCAGGCAGCTATAATTTGTTGGTTACAATAACTATAAATTTATAGTTGGCGCCGAAAATCACTATAAATTATAGTTAAATTATGGTAATTGCAACCATTCTCTTCTCTCAGTGTGTTAATGAAGATCGAGTAAAACCAGAGCGTGGCTCTTTTCGACCTTTTCGCGTGGAAAGTGAAAATGGAGAGCGTTGTTTTATTCTAGAATCGCGATCGCGCTGGGCGTTTCATGATTCGCGAACAAAATCAGCTCAACGACGCGGTCATCGCTGCATCACCGACGATCGTGATCTTTTTAGCAACATGGAAGCAGACGAAAGGTTGTTCGATGCTAATGCGCGAGGCAGACCGTTTCGATCTCTGTTGCTGTATGCCCGAAAAACGATTTAATAGTTAGAGATCTCATCGCTTCCCCGACTTTTCGTTTTGGCTTGTGAAGGGGAAGAAACGTAGATTCCGAGAGGACAAAGAGTGGTATGCAAGAATGTAACCCGCATGGCTTATAGGGGACCATTATGCAGTAATCTTTCGACTGTTTAAAGAAGACAGAAAATAAGATACCAGAAAGATAAAGAATGATGAAATATCGATCCGGTCACCATTTGACGTTTGCTTTAAGGTATCATGTTGATTATGTAAAGCAATGGTTACATAATTTTCAATATCATTAAAAAATATTTTTCTCAAACGATTTTTATGAACCAACTTAAAAATAAATGCAAAACATAAAAATCTTTTCTTGTTACAAATAAAAATAAAATATTTATTTTAATGAAATTTAATTTAATTCTTTCCTATTTCTACGAATAATTCAACACAAATTTTCGATACAACACATTCTAAAAGTTTATAGAATTCTATCGAATTTATACAAATTCGGCCAGAAAAGATTTGGTTTTTTCAAACAATCGTTCTTTCGGTTTACAAAAAGCTTACAACTGTGTGCTTTTAAAATGTTAAAATTTGCGCTACTCATGTTCTTGCGGGTAATCTATTGTTTCGGAACGATCTTCTTGAAGCTGCTGCATTTGAAAATTTATCATTCTTCACTCTGTCGACATGTAAAATCGTATGACTGCATTTGAAACGTTAAAATGCGTGCAATTCTTCGCGTGGATTAGCTTGATAGGATGAGGGGAATATTTTCAGATTTCGTCTTTGCTTTCCAAACATTGTTTCTCTCAAATCTTCTTTTTTTTTTTCAAACGCTTGCAAATGGCCCTGGTTGCGTAAATCACTCGCCGATATGTGAGCAGAAAGATAAATTGCGGAATCGTTTTTGCATGCCGTCTTTTACAATTTTTTACTATAGAACTGATAACGCCGCTCGACCCAACTGTTTTGTGTTGTATATCGTGGTGAAACATTGCCTAAGGATGATAATGTAAAAGGCGGTCCGTTGACTAAACGTTGGTGATAAGCTGAGAAGAAAATCGAAGTTAAATAATTTATACTCTTCAAAGAAAAAATAATTTTCTTCCAAAAAAAACCGCCGCAAATCGGTACTAATTTTATACATTTCAGTGTAAAAATTTTCAGTGTAGAAATCTTTAATATGGAAAATAAATAATAATATTTTATCGACCTCTGTGTTATGCATTTTAATGATTTCTTGAGCAAAACAAAAACCAGACTACAATTTTAGTCGGATAAAACCAATTTTCTCTATATAGTCATTACTCAAAAAAATATCGGTAATGAACTCAATATTTCTATTACAAAATCTTGGATGAGAAAATAAAAAGCTTTGTCAACCATTCCCATGATAATATATCTTTTTTGAAAAAGCAAGCGTTGAAGATAAAAAATTAAGTTATCTGTCGGAAAAAGTAGGCTTATGTTTCCAATCAAATTTTATAGAGTTATCGTTGATAATAGTGACGTTTAAAAAGTTTATCTTGTCACCTCTAATTTCTAAGATAAATTGTATTCTTAAAAGAATATTTTAGGATTATTTTAATGTGTTAAAAAGAATGGACAACGTCATCAATATATTTGAAGTAAAAGGGTACGGAAAATCTTTAAGTGTTCCGTTGTTTCATGGCTGAAGTCCTTTCTAGACGGACGAGTGCGTCTTTGCTCACGACGGGGAAAGGCCTTTTTCAAAGCTTCGCCTTTCTGGAATCACATATGGAGGCTCGCCTTGCCTTTTATAACGATGCTACCGATCTCATGACCTTCTTGATTCGCTCTATGCTTACATACTTATACGTGCACGCACACACGCACGTACACGCGTACACATACACTGACAATGAGAGAAAAAATTGTAGTGGTGGCAACTATAAGGGGACAACCATACAAATTTTGTTAATATAATTATAATATATAGTTAGGGGAACTACAATATATTGTAGTTATTGCAACTAAGTTAATAGTTAAGAGAACGAATAAAAAATAGTTGTAGTACTATATACTATATAACATAGTAATTACAATTATTTTTTATTAGTTTTCTTAAGCATAAACTTAGTTGCTATAACTATAATATAGTCCACTTGACTATATATTATAATTATATTAACAAAATTTGTATGGTTATCCCCTTATAGTTGCCACCACTACAATTTTTTCTCTCAATGTACGCATATTTATGTTCTATTTGCAAATCGTTATTCAATTTTCACACTTCTTTCTCTCTGTCTTGTTTCATTTAATGATTTTTCATGTACCTATACTCGATTTATCTTTGTCTAACTTTGTGATGTAACAGGAAAAATGTCATTTTGTAAATAGCTTGATATGTCTTTTATATAATATATAAGCACGTGTTATGGATGTCGGTCCAAAAATCTTGCAACAGTTATTGGATTATGTAAGAGTTTTCGTAATTGGTTCGTGAAATAATTAATTTCCCCCTGTAACTGTCTTATCAAGCGTAACTTGATGAGGTAGTGAGAGCGAAAAATTATCGCATGATCAGAATTTTGTCAATCTGCATCCAATTATGTGTTGTGCATTTATTACCATCAGTTATTTCCATATTATATAACAAGTAATGCATTATAAAGAGATATTCTTAAATGTTTTATGCACGGAGAGAACATTTTCTTATAAAATTTATCCTGAAATTACATATCATAGTAGTTGTCGGACATATTATATTTCGAAGAATTTTATGATCTCTGATTTATTAATATTTATTACATATATCCCTTATGATCTGGGAGAGTGTGTTTCTGTTAGTTGTTGCTTTTGATTTTTTGAAAGGTGAAATTTGGACAAAATATCTCCCACAGCAACATCTCCACAGCGTACTACGCGTCGTAAGTTTTCAGATATATTTTTCAGTGATGGAAACGTACAAGACAGATTATAAAATTTATATTGAAGTTGCATATCATAAATTGCTAATATGGCTTTATTCTTATGCAATAATGTAAGGGTAATTTACATTTATTGCAATTCATACCAATGACTAATAAACAGCATTTCCGGAATAAATGGAATTTTACTGTTTAAGATTACGTAATATGTATAACATTTACGGTTATAAAAGAATTAGCGAACGGCAAATTATGACGCAGAAAAAATGGAGCAAGAGATGGAATATTTCCCACGTGCTCCTTCATTTGGGAAAATTATTTATAACCGATATTACCTATCGCCGAATTTTTTCTAACATCAAAGAGCATTCTCAAAGACTTTATGATAAACGACAAGAAGGAAAAGAGTAGAAGCAGAACGTATAGCAAATTACATACGTTGATATCACGTTTTATCGCTGCATACAACATGCGTCCGATAAAGTCGTTTATACAGAGAGCTCTGACCGATACGGCCTTTCAGTTCTCCTTATTCCTTCGAACCCACGTGAAATCCGTGTATATATTTCGTAAATCCAATTTTAAAATAAAATAAAATAAAATAATTTTATAAAAATTATAGGAGGTTAAATAGTTTTAAGTACTTATTTAACTCACAAGAATTGACATATAAAATAAGGAGAATTTGAAGAAAGAAGATATAAAAGAATTCGGAATAAGAAGATACGGATCTTGATGTTTAAAAATATTTTTAGATTCGTTTCGACAGAAAAGTGATAATTCTTTTTATTTTTAATCATTACCTTTTTTTCTTCATGTTTTATAGATTCCTTAGATGAACGTAACTGTTTATCACTGGTCCGGATACAAATCAAAATGTAATATTTAACGAAAGAGATCGATGATACTGAATCATTGGGTGAGTTCTCTTCTTTAGTCAACGATAAAATGAGGAATTTCGAAACTGAATCAAGAACTGAACTTTGAAGTTCGAGAATCTTTCAAATCGAAAGTATCAAGCTATTGGCTGATCATTTATTACCTGCTGAGGGAGAAAGGTCAAAAGGTAATCTTCCAAAAAAGAAGAAAAAAACCAGTAACAAAAGCTCAAGGACTATCGCACCCAGTGGTGTACAATGCAGCAGTGTAGCCTAAGTAGCCTAGACTGCACATTCGCGATTATTTAAGAAGGATGGTCCATCTTATGCTATGCCTATTCTGTACTGTGCCCTAGAATTTTGTTTGGTACCCCTGAATTTTGTTCGGTACCCCTGAATTTTGTTCGGTACCCCTAAGCTGACTCATTCGTTTTATGCAGACTCACATTGTCTAGCCGATTTCGAAGACGACATCCACTTTTACTTAAGTAAGGATATGAGATTGGTTAATGATTCAAACTAAGAGTAAATGATGAAGAACGGTTAGAGTAGAAGCTTAAAGATATTGAGCTTGATAATATTTCCTATGTGATTCATTTTCTACTTCTTTAAACTGCGCACAGTTACTTAAAACATAGAATTTATTTTATTATTTTGCATCAGTTTAGAATTATATTTCGAGACTTAAAGTAATAGCGTACAGTTTGAAGAACTAAAAAAAATATATAAAATTATACAAAAAACATTATCAAGCACTAATATACTGTCTTGCTCTGATCGTTCTCGATCCTTCATTTAGTTGTGTTGCATACATGATATAATCTCATTTATTATCGGAAAAAGATATCATCGTTTTCCGAAACTCAAGAAAAAATACGAAAATTTAGCATCTTATTAATATGTTCAATAAACGCGAAACATATGTAATAAGGGAATAAGATAATTATTGATTACTGAAAAGCATTGATAGATGAAAAAACTATTTAAAAAAACTCGTATCTATTTAAATAAGCAAAGAAACTATTTTATATACTATTTATGTAATTACAATAAAATGATATTAAATATTTATTAGAATATAATTTATGATATAACTGTATTAATATAAAGTCCAATCGTAACTGTTGGTCATAATTGCATCTAAGGCACGTACTCCACCAAGGATTCAGTGTATTCTCGAAATACTGCGTATTCTTCTATAAAGACTTCTGCAATGATACAATGTGTAGAACTGCTAGAAAAAAAGTTCCAAATCTGCTTTTTTGCTGGGCATTTTGGGCTCAGGTCACATAACCAATTTGTAAGATGTTTTGCATGTGAAACTCCTTGATCCCAATTATACTGAATTTTTTCTTGTAAAGTTGATCTTTTCTTGACACGAGTCTCAGACAGCAGAAAATTTGTTTATTCTAGAACACACTATTGGGTTTAGGAGACTTCCAATGAAATTTCGATCGCTTGCCGTGTGAAGACGGAATGAGAAAGAAGATTTGGGCTAGGGGAGGGGAGTGGGGGAGAGAAAGTTTGAAGTCTTCACTATGGTTGACAAATTTTATTGCTCAATTAGAGTTCAAACGGAACGGAAGTAAAATTTTGTTTCGCCGGTATGACGTATTCTAGGGTTAAACTACTTCGCTATTGTATTCCCCCGTTATACTGAATAGTTTCAATAAAAATATTTAAGCCCTTTGCTTTCAATTTACTTGCCTTTTATGATGAAGCCTTATATTAAGAAAATATGAAAAATTTTTGTCCTTTTTCCGACATTTTTCAAGACACGCCATCACATTCCGGAAAATCGACCGTTTTTTACTCATTCATGGGAACATTCTATTCATTTATGCACAAAAGATTTTGACTTTTTCATGTAAGGTACCTGTGCCGAATAATAAGGCAAACTTTATTTTATTTTTTAAAGACGACTTGCAGGTAGTGGGCGTGGTCGAGTAGACTAAGCGGACGGCTAGAATGCTATAACGTCACGAACTCTGCTCTTGCAAATTTTTCTCTTTTTTTCCATAATTTGCAAGAGAAATTAATGAATAATTTATTATTCATTTTTATCACCCGAAGAAATAAGTTCGGTATGAGTACATTTGAGAAATATAACAAAAAATTGTTAATGTTATCGCAATACCACTACGAAGCATTTCAATTATAATTTCCAAATTATATGCTGATAATCGTGCATCTTACAATCTCAATTTTTATTCTCAAACAATTTATCCTTTCTTCCACTAATTAATCATCGTTGTTGAAAGGAGATCCGAAAATTTTGTGTCCCTACGGCTTCAGCCTGACATAGGCACAGTCTGTGCCGAGGACCGCGTAATTCGTAAAGTGTTGTAATAATCGGGTGCACGGCAGAAAGTATGTGGCAACGCGAGTTTCACAAATGGGTCAGCGGGCACTGCGAGGATGGTAGCGGCGTATTCGGGCGCGTATACGTACGTTTGGCAACGTATTTATTGTCGCTTGCGAAAAGAGAGTCTTCCTTCGTCTGTCGCACGAGGCCGAGGGTCATCCTTTTCGCGCGCACGTGCCCGGCCTTTGTGCAAGACGAGGAACGAAGAACAGCAGTTTTCGCCGCTTATGCGAGCCGGCACGCTGTCGAAAGTTGGGATGCAAAAATATCTTCTCGATGATATAATAATGTGGGCGGTGATATTGCCTTACAGAGATCATTGGAGGGAGTATAAGTGAAAACGTGTTGCCGATATATTGCTGATATACGCAATCAGATTTCATTTTATATGAAGTTAACGTATCTGCAATGGCAAGTTGTGTCGGGGAAAAAGGTGAGATTCATCAAACTAAATTGCTGGAGAAAAATCAATTTAAAAATTTTGGAGGATTTATAAGAGGACAATAACTTTGGAAGCATTTTATGCTCCAAATATCTTTGCAACATATTAATTTGATCAGTTGCACCAGGGTGAATTTACGAGACAGAGGAAAAATTTGTTCCTCTCTACGAAAAGGGAGGAGTGTGACTTGATACAGTCTGTAAATGACATCCGCTCTAGACACAAGGAGCCCCAATTAAGGCTCGTTAAGAATGTGTTTCAAGATCTTTTATTATATGCTATTGCTCAAATATCAGCGAAAATTTGTATCGTTTCTTAAGCATGTTAAGAAGAGTGTCTTTTAATAAAGTCTCCTAATGTCATAATTGCGAAAAATGTGAATAATTAAATGGTTGGTGCGGTAGTAATTAACTCAGGTATAAATTAACACAAATGTACTTCTTGCGATAATTTAATTATTGCGTTTTGCACTTGAAACAAAAATGTATAATAGGAACCGGAATTTCGTGTCATTCATGTAAACAGTTTTGTACAAATCAATTGATTTTATAATCCAATTTTACTAATTAATAGAAGTTGTATATTTATCGTAATATACGGTAACGTGCGTTTGCGATTTTTCATTATATCTATATTCGCGCGTAAACAGAGACGTGTAATATGTTGTTATGAACGGTATCCAGCCCGTTTTAATGGATATTCAATGTTTATATCGCGAGAACGCGGTTTACTACGATTTCAGATCCGCGAAAATGATTAATAAACGTATTCAGAAAAACGGAGCTACAATTAGAATAAGCTCGTTAGAATAATAGAAAATAACAATTTATTAAAAGAAACAAAATAAAAGTTATATGTTAAATATATGCTATTGTCGTTACGTTAATATTATTGTAAATACACTGATTTCTTTTGATTAAACTAAACTTGCTCTATATGCGAAATTATTTTATACATGAGTTGTAACTCATTGGTTTCTGGGATAATAATCTAATAATTTTTAAAATTATTAAGCACAAAGATCTGCTTTCGATCGGTATAGTCTTTTTCTTATTTATATATTATGTTTAAATAAATATTAGTTTCAAGTTTTAGTTTTAAGTTTTTTTTAAGTTTTCTATTTCAAAAATTTTTATCATTACTCATAATATATTACAGGTTATTACTACATGTGATAAAATTTGTAGTGAATTTTGCAGTAAAATTTTCTCCACGACCTGTGGCCTTTTCGAAAAGATAAGCATAAATATTAAGGAGAACAAATTTAGATATTACCATTATATGAATTCGCTTTAAGCCATTTTTAATACGTGAAATTATACCAACGATAATATGCTGGGAGAGAAGTTTCTACATAGTTAACTTTCAATGATTTTAAAATATGATTTAAATGAACAGTTCATAATTTTTTAATGCTTTAAATAGAATAAATATTAAGTAGCGGTAAATGTATATTACACTGTAACACAGGCGAGACTACATATGTTATCTCTAACCGTTTAAATTTTTAGACAACGAAACCTCGAATATATTGCCGTTGGCAAGTTTGAGAGAGCAGCTGATGGATTATAAATATAAAAAAAATGAATCTGAATATCTTGTAGATGTAATGTCTTAATCGAACATTCGATGCGTATATATCTGCACACGTTAAGCATTAAGCTAATAAGTCGACTCAAGGACATGTAACGTGTAACAGGGTTCTCCACTCTGTGTGACATCATGCAGCTAATATATTTCCGATTCTTGTTTGACTGAATGTTTCGTTCGACGTTGCGTTGAATACACGATCGTCTCCTTTCATTTCGAGTAAGTTATATAAGTAACGTTAAACATGCGTTAAAATCGAAATTTTTCTAATACTGAGGACTCTAACAATGTTATAGATTTTTCAGGTATTATTTCATATCTCATATAACATATACTGAACATGTACCAAAATAAACTTGAGAATCGTAAAGTATAAATCGAAAAAGATTTGAAAATGTACTCCATAAAATATATCTATATATTTACTTTAGCTTTCGAAATTATGCAATAAAACTGTAAAATTCCATATATATGCAGCATATAACATAAATTCACTGCCGCTATTGCTTTTAAAAGCGGACATCGCGTTAGCGGTGTTTTTAGTGTTGGATACAGTTTAATTACAGTTGTGAAATATCAAAATTGTTTTTATGTAATTTAAACAAAAAATGACGACAATCGCTTTTTATTATCAATTATTTATGTATTTTAATGGTCTGTTATTTTACTTAATAGTTGTGTAAATTATTTATGCTTTTCACATTTTTCAAAGAAATATATTAAAAAAATAAATTGCTTGTGGTGAATTCAAAGTATATCTGATGTATGATATTTGAAATTTTGGTATACAATTCTGCGTTTTAAAGAGCTTTCTAGCTAATGACGTTTTCTAGGAAACCGAGATTTCTAACAAATATCAATTGTGATCGAATATCAATGCAACTTGAATCTTCCATTAGGATCATGTGATCCAAATGGGAAATACTGGTTTAGATATTGCACATATATACTATCTTGTTGTTCAATGTTGTTTCAAATTGCCTGGAGCTTATTCAGTATACAGGATCGTTCATATAAAAAGAAATTGGAGCAGAGAAAGATGAAATAGGAAGCGTGCCTTCTGCGCGTTAATTAAAAGTGCTGCAGAGGAAGTTGCCAACTAAGAAGGGCGAGGCTGAATGGAAACAGCTGCTACTGGATGACGACACAGTCTAAGAGCGCGCTTAGTTCGGAAGCTTCACCACTGTTAGTTTTACGAGCGAGTATTAGAGCTATTGCCCATCTAATAGAGTATTACCGAAACATCTTAAGGGGACATCGTTGATTTTCTTTCAAGAAATTTTAATTAAAAATATCAACATAATGAGACTTGAACATATTTACTGATAATGGAACGTATATAATTTTTAAATGATATTCAATGAGATGCATTGTTTAATTCATACATTTGTTTTATTTTTAAATAAAGAACGTTAAGAATGAAGAAAAAACGATATCTGATATCTGTTATGAAACTTGCTTCTGAAGTTATTTACAAATAAATTGAAAATAAAACGCTTTGTATTTTCAATGTGGATCAAGAATTAAACAATGCATCGTGCATTGACATATTGTCATTGTATGATGTAATATCATCATGCAGACATATTAATAAAAAAAATTGTCAGAAACATATGTTAATGATAGAGTCTAAAGAGAATTAGAAAAATTTATATACCTATTTTAATTCGATAAATGTTATTTATCAAGTGATTTATTTACCTCGTGTCCTCGCTGGCATGTCTGTTCGCTACGAGACGGTCCACTCTGAAAGAAAAAAAATAAAAAAATTAATAATCATTTCTTATATGTGATACATAAGATAAATAATATTAAAATTTTCGCTATATATTCGCTTTCTCTCAATGTCTGATAATATGTGATAGATTTTAAACCGCAATTAAAAAGTTATCCAGTTCTTATTAAACTGCACAACTATTTTTAATCATCTCTAAAATTTGTTAATAATTATATTTCATTGTACGATCTAATTTAACTCAAGTTAAAACTATTTAAAAAAATGTTTCAGAAATTTTTATATTTTGTTCAGCAAAGAGTAATATTATTCCACAGTCGCGTTACATTTCATATATGGAAAAACCGGTTTTTTTTTACTGAAGTAAAAATTTATCTGGATACAGATCTGAAAATAATTTTACCAGACCATTAAAATAATTAGGACGTTGAAGCATGATGAGCAATGCTGCAAAAAGTTTTGACATTAGCAACTAGCTTAAATGTCCTATATAATTATTTTGATGGGCCAACAAAATTATTTCAGATCTGTATCCAGTTAAACTTTTAGATACTTCAGCAAGAAAAAACCGTCCTCTTCATACGAAGATTTACAAACGTATAAAATCTTTATGTATATCGCGTGTTTTTCGTAAACATAAATTTAATTAATATATTGGGTCAAAGTCACGTTAACGAAAAAGGTTCGTTAAAGAGGCGAATGCACTGGACTGTTTGTAGTCCGCAGGTTTCTGGGTTTATGAGCGCCGATCGGCGTTAGGGAAGCGTGAGTGCAGTGCCGAAAAGGAAACGAGAGAGCCTTTCTTTCATCGGGTGTTCCATTACCAAAGACAGGCCATACTCGACACGTGGTGTAATATACACGGCGTTGGGCTATATATGGTAGCAAGAAGTATGGTCGATGCTTTCATGAATCGTTTACTGTCGTGGAGTCAATTTGTCCTTAATGAAAATATAGGTGCACGTAACATTTTCTCACAGATTTTTTTGTGAATTCAAATTATGTTCATTTTTTTACAAATAATTTCGATGTTAACGCGAAGCAAACGTGAGTTGAGAGCAATTTTGTATTTACAGTTATAAAATATTTTACTTGTACCAATGCGCAAAAAACGAATTATCACTTTCTCCGAACGCTCCGAAAATTTTGCTCGAATTCTCGAACAGAAAGTAACGATAACTATTATTTAATTTTTATTTAACGGATAAATATTACACGTACACGAAAGTGCATAGTTTTAATTAACTGTTTATCTTATTGGGGTAAATTTTAATTTTAATTTAGATCATATAATAAATAGATAAATAGATAAATAGATAAATAAACGAATAATAATGAAAAAATTTCTCAGACATCATGTTATTATTTTTCATATTCATAATTGTAAAGTTATACAGTTACTTCGAAAATCAGTTCTCGTTGAATAATGTTCCTGAGTTAGCATTATCACACTCCGGAAATGGCGCAGCCAAATATAATGTGCCGCTCAATACGAATCACACGGAACGCTTTCTAAATATTCCTTTGTTAGGAATATTACGCTCGACACTTTCCTATCCAAATTTCCACGTTGATAATTGACAGAGAAAAATTCAATAAATATTAAATGTTTGTTCAAGTTTTTGACGTGTGCACGTCATATATTCATATTAAATTGAATAATCTTTTATTAAAAGGGCATCAATCGATATGATTAAGCATCTTAATAAAATTAAATATCGACCGATATGATCGTCAGAAAATTAACAGACAATTAATCATATTTGAAGTGTGAAGTTTAGATGTTAAGTCTAATCTAATTACGATAGTTTGAACTTTATGTTTTGAGTAACAGTTGTGAAATATTTTCAGTTGCTTTTGAATCGTCGTTGCGTAAAAACTTATAAATGTGTCTTTAGATACCTAATTAATTATTATTAAGAATATATTTCCATACGAAAGGCACGAATCATGATTTATGCCAAATGAATACATTCATATCTATTTAATAAGTAAACACTCGGACACTCGATATTAAATTTGCGTCTTTCACTTGGCAGTTGAGGATCTGTTTTAAAGATAGAGGGCTCATTCAGAAGATGTCGTTTCTCGCAACTCCTAATTTCCGCATTGCCGATTTTCCAATATTAGTACTCTCTTCTTGACATCACGGCCGCATAAATGATGTGGATGCATCGAGCGTCCCATAAGGATCCACAATTCACTCGCCACGGCGCTGACCCAAGGTGGAGGTCATTACACCCAGTAAGCTCTCATTACTCCTCGATCGAGCGACCTCTTCTCTCTCTCTTTTACCTCTTCCGTTTCTCCTCTACACCATTTCTTCGCAACTTGACCCTTTCGTGTGCTTCGTTGGGCAACCGGTCGTTCCCTTCGAAAAGCTTCCTCGGCGACTTTCTTGCAGTCGGCAATGCCAACGAAAATTTATCGCATTTCGTCCCGGACGACTCATCGATTTTCCGCCCTCTTTCGCCCGCCTTTCTGGCGGACCGCCGAAAATCTTCAACCGCAAAGAGCAGACCGCCCCCGCGCGAACCACTTCTCTTCTTTTTGCTCATATTGACGACCGTCGCTCGTAAATCCACGTGGAATCTCCGTATATTGCCTAACTAGTTCGCCCGCGTAGATTTACGGCACGTTCCGCGTTGATTTAGCGTCGACTTCGTTAAGAGAATACCGTAATAATACGCGCTAAAAATGACGCGCGTCTTCGCACCGCGTTGTTTTCCGCGCAATTAATTGTAATCGCACATATCCAACGATGAACATTAAAACGTTTTCTAAAAACTGTGTAGTACATTCGATCGTTATAATCTGACGTTTCAGTGGTGTCCTCGATTCTTTAAAGTTCTTGAAAATCCAAGGCTATCGTTAAATTTTCAAAACATCATCTCGTTATAGAAACATATTATGTTTTTATAATAAACAAAGATTGTATGTAACTAATGCATATGCACTTCGTAAATTTATCGTAAATTTAGGAAAATTATATTTCTTTTTTTAAATACCTGCATACTTTTAATATGTTTAAAAAGCCTGTGTGCAACAATTTGGTACAAAGTTATGTACGTTGTATTTTAAGCTTTATGTTGATTGTATTTGTGTGTGTGTGTGTGTGTGTGTGTGTGTATCAAGGAAGTTTCAGGGAAATTTAATCTCACGTAATATCAAGTGTCCAATATTCACGATGATATTCAATTTGTAATATTGTGACTACATTACATATATATGTCGGCCGGATTGGTCAGCTGACGCGCGTCATGATTTTACTCGAACATGTAACAACGTATATCCATCTTATACGTGGAATATATTTGGAGCGCGCTGTTATCCCGCCTACACACGCACGAAATCAGCCACACAATTTTGCTCGCCATGTTTGCGATCTGACGGTTTATATGACGTTAATGCCCACCCGCGATTGTTATGTTATTAAACACCATGTGCCAATAATCATTCTTTAGTTTTATTTCTCTCTCATCCCTCATTTTGGCTAACTATCGTAAAATATTATTACGAATGCCAGTGTGCAGTTCTAATATTACTCCGGTTTAGGTATCGAATTTTATAAATATCATCGTCGCGCTATTACAATACAATTATATCATTATTATTATTTGTTTACATATCATATTTGTGACTATTATTGACACTAAAATTAAACCAGTTTTATCTTTCATCACTGTCAATTGTATCGAAATACACGTGCCCACAATTTTCTAGATTTTATATCACTTTTACGATTATTCGTATGCTTTTAAAAGATTTAGCTTGAAACAGAAATCGCGAATAGTGGTACCATCTGCAACAACGTAATCTTTTTATTTTCCATTTTACAAAAATGGTTAACGGAGGAACAGTGCGCAGTGCCGTTCGTAGCGAGAACAAACGTCTGCGCCATTTGATTACGCGACAACATTGTTGGCTTACGAGTCATTATGCAACCAACAGCGTGGTCATAACTTTGAGTAAACGCAAGGAATCGGCACGAATAATGAATGAGAGAAAGGCCAGCCTGTACGCTTCTGCCGGAGCTCTCAACCGAGATAATCCGCGCTTATGGAGTAGTATGCTCGTGAGAAATAGAAAATACCAACTTTTTATAATTAAGGCTGATTTTAGGCTTCGCCTTTATCGCACAATTTATGCAGATTCGTAATATCTAAATTTTCAAGATATCGCATCCAAGTAATGTAATGCAATGTCAAAAATTTCAAATTTTATTTGAACTGTACTATTCTTTATTACAAATAAAACTGTAGATGTAAATATTATTTGTTCATCGCTACAGATAGCGCATGAAATATTTATCACAAATAATATTTAAGTCAACATAGTTAAAGGCTCTATATTTCAAATGACTAACAAGAATTAATAATAAGTAGATCAACAAGAGTCAGCGCAGGATTTTTTTGTGCAATTAATTTCTTTTTTATTCATATAATCGATCGCAAAGGATGTTTACTATAAACGCATACCTAACGCATATTACAATAATTTATGCTAACGTTTTGACTCACATTTAAAATTTTTTTCAGTGCAGAAAATTGATTGTCTTGTACCTTTGAAATATAGAAGCAACTGAGAAATTATAATCGGTGTTATAGTCACTGAATTTTTTTTTCATGGACAAACCGCCGAATCATTACGTTGTCAGCAAAAGCAGCGAATTTGAGCAGTCATTAGAATGTCAAATAGATCACCGAATATGACATATTGAATCTAATTACAAAATTAAAATAAAATTTATTGTAGCATTCTTTTATTAAATATTTTTATACAATCTACATCAAATTTTTAATTGCCTGAAATTTCGCACAATTGCTTTGCTTCATGTATAAAATTCTATCATGTAACGTAATTTTTATAAAAATTTTTAACAAGAAATTTAGGCTCTGGGTAATGAATTAAATTAAATATAAAATTGCCGTAAGAGCCACCCGCTAAATTCTTGCGGACCTGAGTTTATTACAATGAATTAAATGCTGTTATCGTATTGCACCTCGAAATAATTGCGTCATTTTTTAAATTTTCTCTAAAATATAAATTATTCATAATGTGGAGCAAGCTTTACGCGCTTTTCATATTTTTTATATTTATGATGTTGTAATAATCTTATATATTACAGGAAAAGTCACTTAAAATTTATAAGATAAAAAATACTATAAATTTTCATAGCCATATTGTAATTTACACATTTAACACGTTTACCCATTATTACATTTATGTTGCTAACCTCGAAAGAACGTGGAAAATATTATTCAGCTACTGGTAGAAAACTCTTTGTGTCAGAGTAATCGTATCACAGTCATTGTTCGACGCTTCATTGTAATACGAAGACTTCCGCAGGAGCAAAATTACGCTCTTCCGCGCTTCGTCATGTTTTTACCTATCACGCTATGCGTTTCGTGGCGAAATATTCGTGACAATTGCCGAAAGTCGCAGAGAGAAAAAAAAAAAAGAGTATCCCCCGAAGTTTCAGCGTTGGTCAATAAAGAAGCCTTTCGCCGATCAAATTCACGAAGCGTATCTTTTACTTGCAAAGTTGACGTGACGATAAAAAGCCTCAAGGAAATTTTGGCGACACGAATTTCACGACGTATCCCACGCGCCGATGATGTCGCAATATGCGTCACGCGTACAATTTTGGAACTTCAAAGCGGTTTCAACTTCGAAGAATTAAAATCGATGCGTAATGTCGATGAATTTCGATCTCGATGCCAAAAGTAAAAGGATCGCGCTCTGATCCGCGACCTTTCGCTTAAAATACAGTTCTTATATCTGTAGCGCGTCGAAAATTGGAAATGACGGAAATTAAAGACGTTTCGATCGGCACTTTGATCCGGGTGCCTAAACCAGTGCCTTGACAGGCTCATGAAAATTTCAGAACGGCGCAGCACCGCGCGAGAACTTCACAGCACTGCGAATTCGTGCTGATCTCATCGTCTCTGTCAATTCCCACGATCCATCGGCGACGCGACACGCCGCGCGCCCAGGGACGCATTTATTTCGATTAGCGAACGACGAGCCGATTCGATCCGACCCGCAGAGTACCGACCTCGAATACGCATGCATACACCGACAGTCCAAATTTCTCGAATATTACACGTCCGCGGACTGTAAAGCTGGCGCCGGTCTATTACACGTGAATAGTCATTTATGCGATTCGTGGTAAATTCGTAGAAATTTATTGTCTACCAATACAGATCTATCATACATGTTAGCGTTTCGTGGTTTCATTATTTATATAGTTATATCGCTCTACATATGAATTTGTAGTGATAGATGTGCCAAATCAACACGAATAGACTAATTCGTGGTGATTCGTGATTTTCGATTTCGTAAAAAAAGAAAAAAAAAAAAATCTCTCCGCTGGCGAATCGGCACGAATGGCGAACTCGATGAAACTGCCCATTCACATTATTCACGAATTTCATACGAATAGCAATTTGTAAATCGCGAATCGAGCGCGTACTCTGGCTCTAGCTCGAACCGACAACCGAATAGCTGGCAATCGTGTTGGCGATATTGATAATTGTCGATTTTTCGCACTGCGATGTGACAAATCGACGATTCTCCCCTCACGCAGCACGACGTACAAAATGTATATCGGACTATCAGGTCTGTCACTTTCTTAACTTTTTCGTTAACGAGATCGTTACTTCGTCTCGCAGTCACTCGGCACTGTCGTTGAGAGAGGAAACGCCATCCGATTTGTTTTCACGTAAGTACGGTTTATGTCGAAAAACGCACTGCATGGCACCTTGCACTGTTGTAACTCATCCCGCGAGAATGTTCCGCGAGGTGAGCTTTCGCTCGTCGCTGAGCGGTCCATCCGATCGATCTATCGATCGATAGATCGATCCATCGAATCTAGCGATGTGGGGG
>QKQZ01040093.1:17362-27976 GCA_003595255.1 Solenopsis fugax
GGGGGAGACGGTTTTTGAAAATCGATTTCCACTCCGTGGAACTTACGTTCGGCGGGCTGGTTTCAGCGGCAAATCCATATCTCGACGTATCCGGTAGGCCTGCCACCGACGCCTCCCAATATAGCTGAGTCCGACTCGATTCTACTGTTGGTTAACCGGCCCGCGGTTGCACAATTTTTCCAAATCCCTCAAAACGAAACCGCGCATTTCTCACGGTTTTCTATTTATGCGTGGTCCACGCATTCTGAAGTAAACAGCGAAGTGTGAATAATATACGTACACAAATTGCACACGTTAATAAATTCAACCACTCTCTTGTTTTACTTCCGTTTTTACTTACTTTCCTGCGCGCTTATGCTCCGAAAATTTTATCTCGTTTCAGTAATTCGGCCGAACTGATCAGTGGACTCTCCTTCGGACAACGATTTCCTTTCTCGTCCGATTCCGTAACCGAATTCACGAATTTTACTATTTTTAAAATATAAAACTCATTCGAAGATTAACGCGAGAAGTAGAGTAAATAAATGTGTTTGAAAAACTTATCGAAAAAAGTATATATCACCACATCTCGAATTAAGGACCGAGAATTAAGAACTAAGATGATCTAAAGTTGATCTAAACGTTGGTTGATGCCTTCGAAATTGCTTAGGTGACCCATTTATGTTAGCAGTATACTTAGCAGTATACTTGGTGAATTTGCTAGGTTAATACCTAGTGAACAGGCGTGGAAGAGGGTCCCATCGGTACACGGTGCGATAGCACGCACCCACTTAAAACAGTCATATATGTATATTATTGGACTTCAGGAATCCAGCAGATAGTTAATTCCGAAGAGCGAACAAATTACTTTCGTGGCACAATACCCCTCTCTCCGGGCTGACGGGGTCGAAGGTGCTCTCGGCACCGACGTGTTCACGATCGGCATAATACGACAAGGTCATAACGAGAGGCGGATACCACGCCGCTAACCACTCCGCGTGAATCGTAGTTAGGCCTCGCCTCGCAACGTCGTCTTGTGGGATTTGGAAAATGTGCGACGGAACACACCGCGCGAATCCGCCGTTGTTACTCCCGCGATGCACACGACACACGACGCACGCACGTACGGTGAATAGCGCGAGGGAAGGAAGAAAGAGGAAAAAAATGGAATGGGAAAGATATTGCACACTGTTCCGCGCACATACACCACGGCAACATGAGCCGGAGCACACAGCGTTCGTTGTCGTCGTCTTCGTCGTATTCTCCCACCGGAACTTATCCGTCTCGTGTCACCAGCACCCGGCCGTTTCGTTCCCCGCTACGCGGCGAGCAGTATGCACGCGTGCATAACATAAATTACCGCGCGAGCGTTACGTATATATGTATGTGCGTATGTGTGTTGTGCGTAAGTGTGTGTGCGCGCGCGCGTACGTTCTCCCGTACGTAGGTAAGCGCGCCGAAGTGCCAGGTGGATCGGAGGTACGACCTCGGCGACGTCCCAACGACGACTGAGGCCGCGAATGCCTCACATGTATCGAGCGGTGAGTGAGGGGGAGAGACTATAGGCGAGAGGAAGAGAGGTAGGGAGACGGGTGGCGGGTACAGTCATGTGGGGGATACGTTGGGGTATACCCCGTGTGAACACTGATGCAGCGATGCAATGGCGTAGGGACGACATGCACGTCGATGATATGCGGATTTACAGGGGAGTCTATTTTTTTAAAAGTAATTTTTACCTTTTACTAAAGTGAAATTTCATATCATTTTATAATTAAAATCTAGAGGAAGCTAATGGAAGGTCTCTAATAGTAGGATCTTAGTCCTAGATCCTGCTATGATAGTTGGGTTTCTCGAGGATTTTAACCTTTCGGTCACACAAAGTCAATTTGATCGCCAAAAAAGTTTGAGACTGTATATCTCTAACAAAAGTTCTTACTGCGAAATGGGAATTGACCTGTTATCTATCTGAAGTTCGAAGTACCTTCTTTGCGCTTAGACGCCAGGTATTGCTTTCAGTGCATCAGTGTGTGTATAGCAGCTGTGTTCAGGTAACCATCGTCTTTTTCTTTTTTACAATTGTAGTATTTTTTTTTCTAAAAGTGTCACATCTGTATAGAGTATAGCCATACATTTTTATTTAAAAAAATTAAAAAGATTATGACTTTTTTAGTAAAATTTACTTTAAAAAAAAAATTATTAATTTCACAGTTTTTTTTAAATTTTAACGTTACAATTAAAATCTTTATAAAGCCACTGTATTTCTATGTTCTACAATGTTTAAAGTATGTTTAGTAATTTTTTTGCCTTCAAAGAATGAAAACTGTGAATATGGTTAAATGCGCTGGGGTTATTTTGACCCCGGTGTGACCATTACAGAACTTTCAAGAGGTATGATAATAGAAAACGATAAAGGTAACTAAATTAGTAACCGTTACTGTAACGACGTTACTGTTACAGACAGAAAAAGGTAACGATCATTAGCGAAGAAAGTAACAAAAATGTTACAAGTGACGCGTTACTTCTTAACCATGGCCGAAACCATAAGTGTTCCAACTGAGGTATTAATGTATGTTGGTCGTTGGCTTGACAGCCGCTCTTCCGGTTAACGATATTAATGGTGCTAGAAAAGCTTTTATCGCCAGCTTTTTCTGCCTGAATAGTAGTTCTTGCCTGACTACCATAGTAAAGCCGTATTAGTATATAAGTGAATACTACAAAACTTTATTGAAATCGGTGATGACGGACTGCCAGATTTCCCTTGTCAGTATTTCTAGAAAATAAAATGGAATTCCACAACTTTATTTCCTGCCATAAAATAATGGTTGAAGTATCTAAATTCTAAATACTTAGCTAGAGCATATCTGGAAATAATTTTATTGGATCCTCAAAATAATCGTTATGTAGGACGTTCAAACTGGTTGCTGAAATGTCAAAATATTTTGCAGTATTTCATGCTTGAGCATCCTACATAATTATCATTCGGATCTTTCAATAAAATGGTCCTTTGGGATGTCCTTTAGATAAAGTGTGCTGCGTGGGTTGATGGCAAGCATGATTTCCTAATTGTCAAGAGATATTCATTCTACCAGTTCTCATCATATTCTCTAAATAACTGATCCATGCACAGTTCTTATAAATATCATCGTCAATGAATGTAAAGTCCGTGATAATTCATAAAGTAATTCGCAATCTTGTATCTTAAAGTAGAAGCGAAATTCATTGTCAGTTTAATATCGTAGTGTAATATCGTAGCGCGCGGCATCATAACTAGATCTATAAGTTAATAAGGCTTTATTAAGCGTACAATAATCTACCGTATCATCTTTCCACAAACGATATCGTGCGATCGATGAACTGTAATTTTTCAAGCTACATACGCAAATGAGAAACTTTCGTACAATATACAGTGCGATTTAATTGGCGAATTTATTTTCCGTCTCTCAATGTACCATTTTTACATGTCAGTACTGTCATCACGTCATTTACACATGAAATAATTATTCGGGTCTCTTGATAACCTACGCCCTTGCCTAAACTTGCCTAGTACCGAAACGTTTATCAAGAGAATTGTATCGCAATGGAATAAGTGAGAAAGAGAGAGAGAAAGAAACTGAGAGAATGAGAAGCGAAACGGATTAAGTGTGACAGATAATGCATCCAAGAAGGAACACGAAAGTTTCCTCTTGTTGAGTGGGAGTTTCTGGTGGACTTCTCCCTGAACGTTTGGTTGGACATATTGAATTATCTTTGAAAAAAATATACATGTACCGTCGCGTCGTGCACCGACATATTCAGGTGTGTAATAGACAACGTTAATGTCGTCGACCAATTAATAATTAATATTGCCTAAAACTCAAGAGTGGCATAAGCGGCACCGAAATGGTTAATTTGTGATAAACAATTTTTTCTATGGTAGGATGCTAGAGAATAGTACAATATAAAGAATATGCTTCTTTTTCCTTTTTTTCATCGGCTATTTCTTTTCAATGATATAAACCAATGCATATATGTAGTAAACAGGCATTAGTTCTTATCAAAAAATAATACTTTTGGAAATTCTGTACTTCTGGATTTTTAAAATATTTGTTATTACGTCTCTTCCCCCCCACTTCTCTCTCTTTCTCTAATGTTTATCATTTTGAAAATTTCTTCGCAAATTACAAATACTACTTCAAATAGTGTAAAGCACAATATAAAAAAGTTTTCTATATTTTTTATATATTTTATCGTTTTCAATAGAAAAAGTTAGTCTTACCGTTTTTAGGCTATTTATATCTTGGTTTATATCAGTCAGTTTTCCGGTTTTTTTCGGGCAGTATCTGATTTAAGATGAGACAAGTTAAAACTAGTCTCTGACCTGGTCTCAGGTCAATGATAGATGATGAGGTCAATGTACTACCCCAAGTCAACCACCCTAAGGTCGAGAAAATGCGGACACAAAAACGAATTCGTCAGTCAGTCACAATGGTTGGGTCTGTAAATCCGGCATACTCTATAATACCTAGATTTCTACTAGACATAATTTCTGTCCGGTTTTTATTATCGGCATAGATTTTGTAACAAAAATGTGAAATTTAGTCAATCCTGTATCAAAGAACAACAGATGGATATTCAGGTATTGACAAAAATCTTGTTCCATGTAAAAGAATTTTCAGGCCACAATGTGCAAAGCTAAGGATGGAGCCCTCTTATACCTGTTCACGGAATGTATAAATATGCTCTTGCAGAGTTTTGGGGACCTTGAATTGCATTCCTCTTAATAGTGAGGAGCTTGACTATAGATGGACACAGATTAATAACGCTGATCCCTTCCTAAGTTGGAAAAGGTATATTATGTAAAAGGTCCGTTTTGTGTTAGTTTTTATGTATGTGTAATACTTCATTTTACTGTGATCTAATAAAACTTAAATCACAACAGAAGGAAACCCAAAAATAATTTTGGAATACTTAAAAAAGAACAGAAAAAATGTCAATAATCTTCTTTCCTTTCCGTATCAAAAGATCATTTTTCACTTTTTTCATCTTAACCAGACATGTGGATCCATCTGGTTAAGATGACAGCGTCGAAATCCTGCTTAAGATCCGCATGTCCCTATTCAACCCTCTGATTTCTATCGGACATAATCTCTACCCGAATGGTATATAGAATACATATGATGAATATACATTTTCACTTTCTGTCCTATTTAAGAAAAGGTCATTTTCCTACTAAAGTCGGAATAAGCACTAGTGGTGCCCATACGGTAAAGACCCTCTGCTTGAGTAGGATATTATCTTATTTTTTTCTCCGAAACACGATAGTAATTAGTTGTAATATTCTGAGCACTTCTGAAACTATATGTGTGCGTGGCTTAGGCGAAATCCGTAAAGCCGTTTTCAATTAGAGTCATTGTATGCCAACATTAGCAAATGCATACTACCAACCTTGAGCCAATATTGGTATGAATATATAGTACGATTGATATGATATGCATAATTAGCCGCATGAATATAGGCCAAAATTTTGCAAATTGGCGTCAATGTTGAAAAAGGTGGACAGGAATGAGAAAAAATTGTGGCAATCGAATGTTGTCTTTAAAGTTTCTTTCTTCCTTTTCTAAATTATTGATTGAATAATTTGTGTTGAGTTCCTTTTTAATATTAATTAACAATCATCATTAATATTATTGCAATTTGTATGTTTTGGATTCCAAATTTCAAGCTATTTTTCAAACAAATTAAAAAATTCAAGTATTAGGTTATTGTTCTAATCGGGAACATTGATTTTTTAAAATACAAATTACGTTTATCTAACATTATATTTTACGACTTTATAGAGGGTGACCCATTTTAATCCGACCACGCAAATAATATCGAAGGTATAGGTGATAGCGAAAAATAATCCCCACAAAAGTTGTAGGGTTCAAAGGGAGCTACCCGATGATGACCTTGAAATTGACCTTGGAGTTGATTTTCAAGGTCATTTCAAGGTCAACTAGTGTTTTTTAAATGGAAACCCCTATTTTTTATTCCAGAATCTAATAGCTGATGTCAAGAGCTTTTCAAAACACTATAATAAAGTTATTTTTCCTTAGGTACTTTTTGAGTTATGAGGCTTGAAAGTTACAGCATACTGTTGCTTTCAAGCCTCACAACTCGGAAAGTACTTAATAAAAAATAACTTCCTTATAGTGTATAATACAAATTAAATAAGAAAGCCTTTTACGGTCATAGCTGGATCTTAGTGCTTTATATAAATTTTACTTGTGTGATTTTTATATACCTTCTTTCAAATTCAACCGACTACGCGCCGAATTACTTTTCCGGTCATAACGCAGTTATAAGTTAGACATGAACAGGTAATATCACATTTATTAAAATTAGAAATAATTTAATAATTCCTTATAGTGTTTTGAAAAGTTCTCGAAATCCACTATAATAAAATGCAATAAAAAAATAGCAGTTTCTACCTAAAAATTTAAAAAAAGTTTTTAATAATTTCCGAAATAATAAGGGGTATCGGTACTTCCTTAACACCCTATATCTTTTATTGAATTTCCTTGTAGTCGATCTCGAAAACTTTTCAAAACACTATAAGGAAGTTATTTTTTATTAAGTACTTTAAAAAGTACTTAAGGAAAAATAACTTTATTATAGTGTTTTGAAAAGCTCTTGACATCAGTTATTAGATTATGGAATCAAAAGTAGCGGTTTCCATTTAAAAAACACTAGTTGACCTTGAAAATCGACCAAGGAGTTTAAGGTCATCATCGGGTGGCCTCCTTTGAATCCTACAACTTTTATAGAGGTTATTTTTCGCTATCACCTATACCTACGGAATTATTTGCGTGGTAGGATTAAAATGGGTCACCCTGTATTGTAGAAAATATATATATTGTACTATCAAATATGCACATTTGACCAATGTAGTAGGCCAATATTGGTCTCCTTTCATGTGTTTTAAACAATCACCTTTATAGCGAATATGCCAACATTGGCAACATGCGTGATTCTAATTGGTCACATTGGTCAATGTTGGCGTACATTGTCTATGTTGTCTAAATCCGGCTTTAGACAGATCGACATTTGTTTGTTAATTTCGTACCTTCCTGTGAAACATATGCAGGAGCAGGAAGAACCTCCTTCATTTTTCAAGCAAGTTTTATTGCGTGCACAAAATCTGAAATATTTTTTTTTTCTTATAGTTCGTTTGATAAAATATATTATCAAAAACCTTAGTATAAATATATATTTTAAAACCTTAAATTTTAAGAAAACTAAAATATTTTTCAATTTAAATCGAGAAAGAGCGAATATATGATCATAGCAAATGCTGAAAATATAATGTTTCTTGTGTGATATTACTGCTAACTAGCATCTCTAATATCATTTTCAACTCCGGAAAAGCTGAAGAATCTGTTGCCTGAGCTGAAATATTAGGATTTCGAACCTGGAAATATTAGGGTTTTGAACCCTACATTCCGTGAAGGCATCTGTGTCAGGTCAATCACCGAGGCACATATGATCGATTATGGTAGAAACTGAATAGTCGGTTATGGCCTTTTGTAGGTAAATAAATTCTACATTTGAAGATATAGACTTTTTTTATGTAGATATTATATATTTTAACTGTTACAAGATCTAGAATTCAAAAATGTTACTTTTATCCCTAATCTACCCTATGTTACGATGCACATGTTAAAGAATAGACATTTCGAGATCTGACAGATTCCTCGAATTTTTGAGACAACGCAGTAACGTGGAAAAGTCATCTCTACAAGAAGCATTCGTGACAGTTGAGATATATGAAAAATCGATAACTATTAAGATTCATTAAAAATGCGTATGAATGTGATATAAAAGATGCTCTCTACAACCTCCTCTGTTGTATCTGATATTAACTATCTATGTATACATATATATATACATATACAAAAAATATAAACATGCTTAGAAGTTTTATAGATCCGTCTTGTATCAGCTGTTCCGCAATCAGCTGTGCCTAATAAAAATATAATCACGTTATTTCAGATCTCGAAATTTCTCACTGACACGCAGTACTTTTAATAATTATTTTATGTAGGTACTATTTTGTAAATTTCCAACTCTTGTTATACGTAAATGAAACATAAGAATTCTTAATCGACAGCAGACTTTAATTACGTAAATATATTTTCTTAAGCTAAAAACTCAGTGCAGTTTTTTATCTTATTAATTATCATTTTCATGAATAAATTACGCTAAATTAAATCACATTAAGGATCATAACCTGAAAGTTTAAAGCTTTCCGAAGTTCACGGATATTTAAAGACTTCCGAGAAAATTTAATTAGTCTTCGTATTAAAATAATTACGTGTGGCGGAAAATCCATTACTTCTTATATTAACAACGGCGTGTGGTTTCCGAAAGAAATTAAAAATTTTGATTTATTAATTTTGTTATTTAATAAACATCTTAGCAAATATTTGCTGAAAGTGCGAATTGTTTGTAATCCATCTTAATATAATCGAATGTTTTTTATGAATTGATCATGAATAAAAAGCGCTAGCGACGCGAATACGCGATTATTATTAAGTTTATTGCTTCCATTTCAAATGCACATGCGGTGGATATGATTAAGCTATGAAAATATCTAATTAGCAGACGCAGGGCATTTTGCTGCATTGTTTCTACTGTTCGGATTATGTAAAAAATATTTCGCTACGATAATACAGAATAGCACTTTAAGACACAGTTCTTTTCAACTTGATGATTAATTATGTTCTCCTCGTTAATAGAACTTTTTTTTTAGAAAAGCGAACTTTGTGCGAGCAAATTAAATTAATATTGGCCATAAATGATCAATTTGATTGACGGAAGATTACGCAGAATAGCATTCAAGGACGCGAAACGAGAGGAATGATAAAGTCTCGGTGAAATTAAAATCGTAATATGGCGAATGCACATGAGTACGAGGCAGAGAAATCCCTAAGGTTTTAATCCCTGCCCATTGAGACGAGGGAGATAATTATGTCGTAATGCCGCGCAAAATAATAGAATCAGAAGCACTGTGATAATTAAATCCTCTTAGAAACCCGAAGGCTTAATACGATCATGAAAATTGAAGCGCATTTTGAGTAACAAATTAGTCTTCCAACATGTTATATTCATTGGCAAGCACTTACAAAATATATTTTAACAATTGCAACAATTTTTGTATAACTTCAAATAATGCAATACATGCGCTATTTATTCGAACATCATTAAGTTTTCTTAAAAAAAAATTATAAAAATCATTTATCAGTAACTTGTAACACTAGAATTTTTCTTCAAGAAAAAGTCTAGAATTTATGCTGATTTTAGATTCTGTCCAAGATAGTGACCATTCGGTATTTCTGTTTAGGAGTGCCATTAGGATTAGGTTTCGGTACCTAACCTTAGTTTAACTAATCTTTGTGTAATTGCTTTGTTAACATCACAGGTAAGTAGATACAAATCTCATTTTCATTTTAACCACAATAGTGATCAATTATAGAAACAAAAGTATGAGATGTATGTTATGCCTAGAAACCTGATGAAAAATATGGAATATTTCTTAGAAGATATTCTATTCTCTAACACATGTTTCAGTGATCGAAGTAGCATATGATGTAGCATCTTAAGTGCTAGGACAGAAGAACGAAGGATACCGAGTTCAAATTTCAGTAGACTGAATTTTTTTGTCGCCTACATTTGTGTTATTATATTTTTGTAGTTATCTAATAAATGGTTATATTTTCTTATTTTATATAATTTTCTTAGTTTATTTATTATTCTTATTATAACTGTATAATATATATGTAGTTGAAGCGCTATTTGTTCTCAAATTTCTAGTTGCTAATACAACTTTTTTCTCTGAGTGTGAGTCTTATCTAAAATAGCTGACGTAGATCAAAAGTTTTAAACGTGAAAAATTCTGATTTCGTTGATTTTTGAATAACTGATTTCTCCAATTACTTCCCGTCCTTGACGTCGTATCGATTTTCACAGTTTTTGCAAACAACGCAGTTACGTAATTTTGTATTGAGCGTAAAGTGTTGGATGAGGCTTGTTGAAATAAAAATAAAAGAATCGATGGAAGAAACGTTGGAGAAACCAACAGAGAAAACAAGAAAAAGAACAAGAAGGTAATCTTTTTAGGTAACATTTTGTTGCCAATTCAAGCAACACAGTATTATATTCAGATCGCAAATCGTAATTATAAATAAGTGAGGCGACGTTGTATGGAATCTTACATTAAGTTTTATAATCATCTACTGCTATACTGTTGAAATTTTAAATTATTTCTGTGATATAAAGATAGATATTAATAAAGGGAAAGGGATATGCTTATAGATTTTAATTTTGTATTTTATTTATATCTCTTTCTATAGTTTCTAACTCTTGTATTTACGAACAAATTTATTTTTAATAAAAAAGATATTTGTCAAAGTGATAATTAATGTCCACAGATTCTATTACGAGTGAAAAAACCGATTTATTCAACGTCATTTAAATCGTCTAATTTATCATATTTAAATACACAGAAAGAAAAATTTTAGCTGCCATAGCTAATCATGGATTGCTAAGGCTGTATTAGCTGTCGTAACTATAAATTTATAAACTACAGCAAAACGATTTGCTGTTGTTCCTAATACA
>QKQZ01040110.1:0-52361 GCA_003595255.1 Solenopsis fugax
ACAGCAACAGTCCCACTGTCTCGCCGACGAACGCGGCCGCCTGGCGGGCGCGCATCTCGCCGGAGACGTCGTCTTCCTCGGGACAGCGGAGCCCCGGATCCCTGTCCTACAAAGGTATGTCGATTCCCCCTTCTCTCCCTCTTACCCGTTCCTCCCCCTACCCCCCTGAGGACTTGTTCTTTGTACTCGTGGAGTTTTGATCGAGGAACATGTATTCGCGCGCGTGACCCCTCGAGCATCGGAATTGTCATCGGGAATGAATATCTGTCTCAGTGATGATAACTCCGGAGTTCGAAAGGACTACCGGTACTGTCACTTGTCACGAAAAAGTACGTGATTCTTGGATATTTCGGCCCAGTTAAGAGGTACGTAAATCTTAGAGTGCTCTATGCAAAGTTAATATTTGTTAAACAAGTATTTTTTCATGAGACATCTTTCGTTACTACTTTGGTCCAAGGCACGTAAGCCAGAGAGTTTATTGCGTTTACCGCAAATGAGAGATGTTTTGCCTGATCAAAATACTTCTTGAATCCTTAAATTGTTTACTACTCTCATCTTTACATTATTTGCATTGTAGAATAGGAAAAAAAAACAGAAGAGAAAAGAATGACTAAGTGTATGAACTGTGTTCGTTGTCTTTGACTCCATATCAGAAATTTTCTATATTTTTTTTTATTATTCAAGAATGAAGAAAATGTTCTTTTTTTATACAACCGAATTGCTTGTTCCAAATTTGTTTATTTTTGTTTGGTAAGTATCTGATTTATTTTCATTAATGTATCTTTACTGTACCATAACATATATTTATGACTTTGTTTTTACAATTTGTCTCTTGTTGCGGTTACTTTGATTATACACACCTTTTAGTTGTTTGGAAAATTAAAAATTATTTTTGGGAAACCCAAGCAATTTATTTTTACTCTTATAATGCTATATATGCATCACAATTATAGTAACCGAAGAGTCATTTTTAGTTCGGTTACACAGTGCATTTGTTATTTTTGTATCTATGTTTTCTTATTATTTTATTTTATATATACACTATTTTAGTTAGTCCAGCAACCGAAAACAATGCTTATAGTTCGGTCTGGTGCATGTGCATCCTGTACTTAATTCTGCAATTTATTAATTTCAGATTAGATCTAATTATGTTATCTCCTTTTTAATTAATTAAATATTATTATATTTTACAGCCAAATCAAAAACATTAAGCGGCCGCTGTAGTGATAGCTTAAGTGGAAACCAGAGCATTCGACGAACAGCATCTCTAGATACCATCTATTTGAAAGGACAATGGCCACGTGACTCCTATTATATGCATTCCAGTCTTCTGGTAGACAAATCTACTCAGGTGAGACCTTGTTTCTTTCCAAAAACATACATATTATAAAAACTTAAATAATAGGTTTATTTTGTTTATTAGCTGAATTTGTTGTATGATCCATCTTTTCTTTTTTTTTTCTTTTCACATTATAGAAAGAAAAACAGAAAAGTAAACTGTGCAAATTCAGTTAAAAAACAAATCTAATGTTATGTCATATAAAACATTTATTGAATTTAATTCATGTGTATTCCTTGTTTTTATTATAGACGGAAGAATGTTCCAATGAGCCAAGAAAGATGCATACTCGTCATCCCACGGAACAAACTGTCACCGATGAGAAAATGGAAAAGAATTATTTCAGGCATCGGTATGTGTTCATATTGCTGTCTTCTGTATTTTTCTTCTGTATTTCTGTTTTATATATTTTTTTATTGCAGATTACAACGTACAAATAAGGAAGGTACTAGCAGTAGAGAGCGGACAGCGGCTTTTGGGCTAATAATGCCAGGTGGTCCACCACCCGCACTTCCTGGAGATCATTCAGTACTTCTGCCCAGTATTGCTTCACAGACATCCATGCGTGAGTAACTTAGGAAAATCTTTTGTTCCACTCGCAAGTTTCAGTTAAACGACGTGTATTTAATGTCCGTTATCTTTGCAGACAATCAATTTAGCTTGAGTACAAAAGCAAGTCCCATGAATATCCCAGTGAAACCAATAAGGCCTCCAATGCGTTCGTCTATCGAAGGACTCAATCAAGAAATTGAAGGACTTGTGCTCAAAAATACAGCCAATAACAGTGATGCAGACCATCCAATAGAAGACAAGGTAATAATATACAAAATTTTCAATATTAATAAAATTTAATATTTTATTAAATACAAAAAATTAATTTATCATTATGTTATTTGGAAAAAAGCAGAAATTTTGTTTTAAGAAAAATGCATTTAAAATTATATTTCATCTTGAAGATGATTTTCGTAACGAGTATTTGGATTTATATATGATGCCTTTAATCTCGAGTACTTATATTTATATCAAGGTATTTAAAAATTAATTATTGCAAAATATTCTGTAAGATAAAAGTTTTAAATTAACATTTTTATAAAATAATTTTTACTTGTCCTTTTTCAGCTTTTGTTTTATATGAGTTTTTGATGATAAAGTGTGAAATTTTTCTTTCTTTAGTACGCACGATATCGCGAGCATATCACACCCGAAGGACATCACGCCCCACTAGCAGACTTATTGCGGGCTACTCGGAGTGTCAACACACAAACACCGGCTACCGACCTTCCCTCCAGTTCTTATTCTTCAGGTAAATTATGTGATGACGTCTTTGTGCTTAATTTATTTCCAGGAATACACGGTGATTATATATAATTGCAATAATATAATTACAATTACGATGATAGTTACACAAATAAAAGATTTGGAACTAATAACATAATGAGCTCTTCATAAAAGATACTTGAATAACAGTCAAGAAAATCAAGTTATTTTAAGATTATATTTACTCTATACATAGAGTGAATTTTTTAATGATAATTGGAAAAGTAATGATTCTATATAAAAACAATAAGTGAGGCATTAGAATAAAATTTCTTTATGCGAAAATTTATTTTTAACAAAGTATAAAATTATATTCGTGTATAAAAAATTTGTTTTTAACTTATTGTTTGTGCCTGATGATATCCTTTCAATTATCATTAGTCAATCGATTATAGCCAGCTATTATATACACATATATTCTTTCTGGCTAAACGCAACAATATAAATAACACAGTAACTAAAGGTGTGTGCCTGTTGAGACAGGCCCTCCATCTAGGAATTCTGAGTCTCCGCTGATTCCTGGTGTTATGGATGCGTCCCGTCCGCCTAGCGATCTCTTACAAGGTTGGAGCATATTTGCGGAAAGATTTGATTTTTCGTTTTCACAGATCTCATTTAACAAATTTGTTTGTCTTTAATTCCTCGATTTGTTACTGTTGGTATACACATTCAATACACATTGATATACACATTGTATGACTTGTATGTGCCTGTACATATATATACACATTTTTTATATGTATATGTGTGTATATATTTATGCATAAATGTGTACAGTTATATTTTTATTAAAATTCATGGAGCTATCCGTTTTATATGCATTTTTAAAAGACTCATCAAGATATATGTATATAAAACTTAATCTTGTAAAAGAACAACGTATTTTATTTACAGACAAATTTGTGGTCACGATATTTACAATCATATTATTTCGATTACGATCGAATTTCTATTCAAGATGTTATCAATTTTTTACCATCAATAACATGCATATCATTAGATGGTATACAGTCTATAATAATACACAGTAGGTAAATCAGATATTCTTAACAAAATCATGTACATACACCTAAATCTGTTGCATGATTTGCTATTATCTATGAATGTTTTGTATACTCCTTTACAGTTAGATATTCTTTTTGTAGTTGTAAATATATTGCCATCAATCATCATATTGAAACATACATAAATACTACATGCATATATAAGGAATAATATACATAAAGAATAATATTACACAAATGCATGATACTTGTGATTTTAATTCAATATATTTCAGAACAAATATTAATATTTATTTTATTTTTTTTAGCACCATGAGAAAGCAAGAATATTAATATCTGATATGATATACAATATATACACATCTCTCTCTATATTTTTAATATTATGTGTAGCATGTGAAGAGATAATTTATTTATACATTTATCTATTTATTTTTATTATAAAATAAGCGTGCAAAGATGTTTCTGTTTTGCATAAATCTATATCTACTTTTTGTATACATACATAAATGAACAACCATTACTAAGATAGTGAGTGGCATGAATTCCTGTTACATATTTTGATCGACATAAAGAATAACATGCTCCATGAATTATGTTTTTTCTGTGATAATATGACTTTAACATTCCTTTTTGATTTGTAGGTGGAAGCCGTGGTTCAACACCTGAACAAGATAGAGAAGGACGTCTCGGCACTTCTCCTCACATTAACAGGTTCCTCGCGAGAGAACCGCCCGATGGCTGTGAGAAAGTCAACCTCAAATTTGTGGAAGATGCGAGGTAAAGATCACTCTATCTTACGATATTATCTTCTACATTGATTTAAACATACTACGATTTAAACATCGTTTTTTTCTTGTTTTCATATGTGTAGGCGGCCCATGATAGATTTGAGCAAACTAGAGTATTGTCCAAAGCCGTGCGTTCCAGCATTCCAGTTGAAACCCAGCTTGGGATCAGCGTTCCTGCCATTGCAACAGCCGGCCAGTCCGACAATGGTCGCCAGTGCATCACCCTCCGCGCATACGACACCGACTACACCTCCTCCAAATCCATAGTCCCACTCTTTACCTTGCGGTGTTACACTTATAAGCTCGATTAGTATATATACATATATATATTTTTTTTTAACGACCTTGTGGGTAGAAAGTGATTTACTTCGAGATAAAAGCATATAACGACAAAGAAAAGTTACCGAACAAAAGGAAAAGAACAGCCTGTTCCCAGTGCGTTCCGTGCGGACATCGTGAATTGTGTAATGTTAAAAGGAAGTTGCAATTGCATCGATAAAGAAAACAAATTTTTGAAGGTATTTGAGAGCTCCGTTATAATGATCGAGAAACAATAATAAATACGAGGAACAATAATTTGTGATAACTAAGAGAAAAAAAACAAAAAGAAAAGAAACGACAAAAGGTTTAGGAATGAACATTGTGTTCTACAGGGAAAAAAGACTAATGAAATTGTGTATTCTAAATTTAGTGCTAAATGTGCTAAACGACTTTAGTTTTGTATACACGAATAAATATTCAAGATGAGAAAAGGTATTAAATTTCATTGTTGAAATAAACAAAATTCTACGGATACAAAGAAAAGAGCACATGTTCACAATATATATATGCATATGTACGCATATGTATATATACATTGTTGCTTGTCTCTATATGGTGTTTTATTAGAATCTTCATTGCTTGAAGTAACTCGTTTATATAGTGACAGATGAATCACTTGTTAGAATTTTGTATCATTTTGTATTATTACTTGTATGCTAAAAATATTCTCAAACTATTATTGTACAAGGAGCTAAAAAAATAATGTATCCCTCTGTGTGTATGTATGCGTGCGCACGCGTGTCTGTTTTACAAAAGTGGCTTTACAAGAAGTTGATTTTTTTATACGAGACAGATACGGGTGATCGTTTGTCGTAAAAATTTATTTGAAGCTACATATAAATACGTTTATGGAAGTTTAGTTTTAATAAGCAGAGTTGAATGAACAAATTTTAAAACATTGAAATTGAATTCAATGTTTTGAAGTACTTGATACTTTATTCAGAGAATTAATAATGTCTCGTTTCTCTCTGTTCTATCCTGCGACAATACTATAAGATTACAATGTTCGGTTTATCTTATATTAAATTGCAATCTGAGTATGTACAACCCATAATGCAACATACAATGACAGATTGATGAATATATGGTAGAATGAGTTCAACGAGACATAAGAATGTGGAATATGTATTGAGTACAGAAACAATCAGTGATAATACTAACTATTGATTGATGACATGTGCTTTCACCAATAAGGTATCAGATTTGAATAAAAACGGTCTGGAAGACAGGTATGCGTGTATTTGTATAAACGTGGATGATTATGCTGAAAACATAATCTGCGTCTTATACAAGCGACAGTATGCATGTGTTGTAATATCAGAATCCCGATTAAGCCATTTACACGAATAACTTTGAAAAGGAATTTAAAGTAAAATCAATTTCAGCGCATAAGATATTTGCTCAAACGAAATCCGATTATCAATCTTTATATCACACTAGATCAAACAATTAGTAATTCAGATAAAGTCATTTCAAATTTTATTGAAAGTGTTTACTGCGTTAATAGAAATTAAAAAAATAATAGATTTTTGTTATTTAACAGTACGAAGGTGAGGGAAAAAGAAAGTTATTCGTGGAGTGGGTTAAATTATTGTTTAGTATACGCAGACATAGCCACTCAAGAAGTTCAAGTTTATTTTTGCTTTCTAATACGAAAAGTTTTTGCAAACGGTTTTTATAGTTTTATAGTTACTGTCTGTGGAAAATAAGAATCTTGATAGAGTGTAAAGTCAAGAGCAGAAGGAACGGTTTTTTAAATATGATAGTAATATACTTTCTAATAATGTAATGTATATCTAGCTACAACAGTGAAGGAAAAAAAAGAATGTTAACACATAAGTACCTGGCACACTGGTCTATGCTCTCTCTTATCCAGCTCATTAGGAAGTTCATGCCTTAGAATGCGTGGTAAGGTGTGCTATATAGACAGGAAGGTTAATCAGAGAGTCAGGATATACACAAAAAGATGCACTGGCTAGTTAAAGTGTATACAAAGATACTGTAGTATTTACTAGTTTAAGAGAACTTTGTTTTTATTTATTTTGCTACAGATCTAACAATTTCGTACCATCTTTGTCGTATTATCTGAGTGTGAAGCAGCTTTCGAAAGAAAAAAAGCGTATTCAACTACGTACTTCAGTCTGTGCTTTGCACTTTGAACGGAGAATGATTCCGACGTGACATGACGACAATGTATAATTAATGAATAAAATGAAAAAATAGGTTTTCGTACTTTTAATAATGAGCAGTAGATGAAAAAAAAAAGTAATTTCAGCTAGCCTTGTTATTTTCGCTGCACTCTGTCAAAAGGCTCCACTTTTTAACCTTCGTGTACTTGCATAATGTGTTATCATTATTGTTAGCTTTTGTTGTCAATTCCGTCAGCAGAGTAACGCGTATGAAGACTGCTGGAACTGAGAATATTACCTGTTATTTGGATATACCTAGAAAAAGATAAATAAATTAGGCTCAAATCATACCGATTACCTATGAATGAGTATAAATATACTCTTGTAATTTATTAAATAATCTCTTACGTCACTATTGTTCGGTACATTCTCTCTACATATCTAAATCTGAGCAGGCTTCAGAAACGGCAAAATGATTATGTCAATTAAAAGTTCATTTAACCCTAGGACAGTTTAGATGTATTGTTGCAGTATTTTGCACAGAGAAAAACGATTGTTGATTGTATATTGTAATTTGTAAGATGCTCAGAATTATACAAACTTTTCAATACGTAAAACATATGTTGTATAAAATACCTTTAAAAAATTTTATATACCTGCTGAAATTAAATGCAACTTTTATTCACTGTTTTATAATAAATATGTAAAACATTATTTATTGTTTTTTTTTTACTCTATGAGGGCTACTGTCGACCCACTTTCTAGAATTTAGTTTTGCTTGTATATTACGCGTAATGTGTTTTCTAAAATATCTTTTATGTACCGAGCAATGTATTTCTGCTATTCAAATGCATATATATTTGCTAAAATAATCAAATTTTGATATTTTTAATTCAGTTGAAAATAACAAAACTTACGTAAATAAGTATTTTATTTCATTCTTTAACAAATTTATATTATATTGACATAACACACGGATGTGAAATATTGATAAAACAGATGTTCGCACATAAACTGATATACAAAATTCTATATTTTGATCTATATAAATTGGCCAACTTGGCTTTATAATACTGAATATATTTGAGTTTCTAGAATAACAAACATAATTGTTACAATTAATTGCGACATTCTGAATATTCTAGAAGAGTATCTTACATGCTACTTATAATATTGCTTTTTATTCTACCTTGTTGATTGAACGGTGTTGGAATTTATTTAATTTCTAGCTGGTCCTAGGGCTAAATCAAAATTAGTCAGAGAAGAGAAATAAAGCATGTAAATAATAAGTTAACGCTTCTTGTACTACTTCCGATACAGAACATAGTGATGCATATTTTCACAAAATTAAATGAAAGTTTATTGATAAAGCAACAGTATGTTGGTCAATGTATATATATATTAATGTGTACATATACAAAAATAATTTCCTGCTTATATTTTCGCAATAATTACTTATCACTTATTAACTCATTCTTTTCGCTTATAAAATGTTCCAGGATTGCTATATACAGAACCTTTTTGAAATAAGTAAATTTTGCTTTATATTTTTATTTTTAATTTATTTTAATTTTTCAACAAGAACCATGATATATATATCATTTTGAACAATTTTATATATTTTTTTTCGTTATCAATTGGCATATCGATTTATTGGCTTATAATTTTGCAAATAAATTTTAATATTACGATACTATTTCATCTGAATATATGATTATAATTATTAAATGTCTCTTTTTTTCAGTTTTAATAACATTTCGATATATTCTCGATCAATTATCACAAATGTATCATTCATCATGTATTCAGGAATTATATAAAAATATATAAAACAAAGTTAGCATTGTGAGAATATTAGATACAAAATTTTGTGCTTTTTAATATTTATATTGAATATCTTGATATGCTACATGATTAATTTCAAACTAAATTTTTTTTATTCAATTATTTTTTAGAAGAGACTTTCCTGGGCAGAGTTACTCTCGGTGGTTTGCCTTTTTGCCTTCCGAGAGGTGGCGATTGCTTCTAAAATCGATTAAAACTGATTTAGAGTTTAACTCTTCTGGATAAATTTGAACCCAGATCTTTGGCACGGAGAGCAAACTCGCAACTCCTGTTACATCGCCACATCTGCGGATATATGCAGAAGATATCGCCTACGCGCTGACAAGCGTATGGCACGCGAAGAAGAATCATTTTTTAATAGCTATTTGAAAAAGACATGGATGGTTTAAAAATGCTTACAATGAATATGATTATTATAATACTGCGATTGTGATGTAATGTAATTTAAGCTCATGATATTTCGTTCGGCCATTAAGATAAACACATCGATTGTTGCGTGATGGCTTCACAAAATGATATAATTACTACTGATCTTCATTCGTCGATCATAGGGAAAAAAGAAAAGTTAATAATAAGTATATTTGTAACTCAAAGCGTACCATGCCATTAAGGAAGAAAGAACTTCTCTCAATATGGAAAGGTGAGCACAGCCAAAGTGTTGCCTAGTACAAATATATTGTAAAAAAATGAATTGTTTAAATGAGCCAAAAGTGCTACTTGCGTTTTGCGCAGATTTATTTCGAGATATACTTATCGATATCTTTGATCTCATATGAGTCCTCTTATTATCTTACCTCTCCATAGTGAGAATATTTTATGTAAGTTATTAAAATTTATGGTTTTTATATGCGCGATTAGTTGTATTCTGATTTACCGGCATAATATTATACGTACTTATTCCGATAACAATATGCACCTTTATTTTTGTCATAAAGGATAAATGGAAAAATGTACCTTTTTATATTACTAATAAGACGCCTTACGTAAATAAACTTTTTAGAAAACAAGACAAACATCTTCTAGTTCGATACGCATGACAATTCATTTAATATTTTAATTATACAAATAAAAAAGTTCATATTATTTATTAGTTATTTCCGTCATTCTTATTAAAAAAAAAAAAGATTATGATATATATCTGAATAAATTCATACTTCAATCATTTGGTGTATGTGTAATTACTTTTAAATTGTTTTATATATGTATTTATAAATTTATATTTGAGCAAATATAATTTACGTTTTATTATTATTATTTTATATCTATATCCAATTATTTATTGGGTTTCACAGATCAAATACACTACTAATATTGGATTTAATAAAAATGATTTATTATTTTTAAACTCTTTTTTCCATAATTACAAATTGATAAAGGATTTCAGATTGGGATAATAATTTTTTTTAGTAGTAAAACATTAAAAAATATAAATCTTACTTGCATAAAAAAGACCAGCTTTTAATCATTTTTTTTTGCTACATATTAATCTTAATTACATATGCTGGCATCATATATAATTGCACACATGTGCATAGATATGTTCTTATTTACATAAATACATGTAACGTTCATTATTTGCTTAATTATCAACAGTGTATATTGTGTATAACAAGATACTTGTCTGACGCAATTAAATTAAGATTTCTTTTTCATTATGTACAAATTGTCTATAAAAATTGTCATGATTATAAACCCATATATTGAGGGGAAGAAGAAAAAGTATTTCTTGCAGAATTATTTTTCCTCGATTCCTCAGCATTAGGACTATCACTGAAAATAGAAACTGATGATGATATTTTGACAAAAATACAAAAAATATATTGTAAAAAATGATCTTTATCTTTTGAGAACAGAATTTTTTGATAATCCGAATTAATGACCCGTTTTTACGTTAAAAGTGACAAATTCTGATATATATCATTCTTCAGATAAACGCGAAAATCGTACTTAATTATACTTAGCGCTATAAATTCGAGTGAATATGTATAGTTACACAAATAAGGAATTTCTAAATTTACGTAGTGTTGTCCAGTAGTAGAATTATTCGTGCCATTACTGGACAGCACTGATTTATTGAAAATGATTCTTGTAGGCTAAATGAATTACCCAAAGAAAGGCATCAGAGACACAAGCGTCTGTCTGTTCGGCCTACACGCAAATACAGGTGAACACTGCGCTACACGTCCGACAACACGTCGTAACCACTGCTGCAGTTTTTGCCGTCGTTCTTCCACAAATTTTGCATCCTAAAAATCATTAATATTTTTATTTGTTACGTTAAATATTTTTTACACTATTACATTATGAATATGCCTAACCATATTCTTAACTTACCTTATTTCCTATCGTTTTCTTCGGTGGAAATTCGAAAGTTGTAACAATAGCGTCGTGTTTCTTTAGCTCTCTATAAAGCGCATAAAATTGAGCATATCGCCGATAAATGTTCCATTCTATGTCTCTTATGCGTACGTAAATCTATATGTAACAATGAAATACGCAAATTAAATATAGAAACCATCTTGGTAAAAAGATTTTAGTACGAACACAAAAGATGATTGTATATACTTGATAAACATGATGGATATCAGATGATTGTCCTGTGAGAAACGCTGATGGAATCCATATGTGAATAAGACATGGTGGTTCCGCAGGTAAATCATCCTCGTTCAACGGTCCTCGCAGACATTCCAATTCTATTTGCAGCATCTTTATTAATCTATCCCTATACAACAAATGTTTGAACAGTATAGAGAGAGAGAAACGTTATTATGAGACTACTTGCGCGATCTTACATTAATACACACCTGTTTGTCAACTGCATTGTCAATCTAGCATTAAATTCCATTAACTCAGCATGCATATCTGCAACTTGTATTAACTTTTCTTCGTATTGTCGCGCTTCATTGTGATAGTCCAATGATGGATCTTCCTCCGACATTGTCGTAGAATTGGAATCTCGTCTTAACATCTGAACAGCAGTGACATACTTACGCAATTGCTGTCGTAAGAGTTCATTCTCTCTGCATAATTAGAAACGAATCAAACGAATTATAATATATCCACAATTACTATTAATAATATACAAATTGAAGACATTATTTAATTAATAATTACCTGTTCAATGTTTGCAACTGTAATTCATGCCTTTCCAAATAATGTTGATGTTGTCTCTGGAAACGAGCTAATTGCAATCTACTTGTTATAGCATCTTCTCTAGCTTGTTCCAGCATTTCCGTCATAGCTAAAAGTCTTACGCGTAATGTATCTATATCTAACGTCTCTGGATCTACATGAAAATCTAAACCAACTAATGGTTCTGTTGCCTCCAGTGCAGGTTCTGTTACTTCTGATGAATCCTGCAAGTGAAAATAAAATTTTTAAAAATATTTACTTTTTTAGGTTTTGTTTTGACCACCTTGTTCTTAATGTAAACTTTGATAATCAAATATTTATCATCAAATATTTGCTAATATTTATAATATTAGCAAATACTTGCCTTAAATTTTCAAATGTTTATAATAATAAAATATATATAATTTTATTATAAAAAAATATATGTGTATGTGTACGTGTGTGCGTGCATTAAATTTTATATTTGTTAAAATTAATTAAAATGTAAACTTACGTCTAAATAATTTGGCAAAGTAACTAACATATCGTCTAATGTTTGATCAAGTGATGAAACAGGTACAAGGCCGCCTAAATTTTCAGTGTCCATTACAGGAGTCAATATTTTTTCTTCTTCTAAAGACTCACTGTAAATATGAGAAAAGATTTTATGAAAAAACTATCTTGTATCTATTATTACATTAGCTATTGTTCAAAATATTTACCATTGTTCCCACTCTGGAAGTTTTGTATTGATAGCTGTACTGTCATTAGAATCTACTTGAGGTTGACAATCTGATAAACAAGGAGAAGTAGAATCTTTAGTTGGCGTTACCACCGGAGAACTGGGGCATGTTGGTGGTGCACTAATAGAAGTTGCAGTTTCCTTGCGTTCTTCTTCCTCATTGTCATCAAAAGAAATTATACGAGTTTGTACTTTTTTCTTGCGCTTTTCTTGTTCAGATGGAAGAGATTCTGTTTAATAACAATTAACATACTAATTAATTGTTCAATACTAACAATTGCAATAGTTTTAACTTTTTTGTTAGATACTGATATAAAAAACCAAGTTTTTTTACTTAAGCTTGAAAAAATTATAAATTTAAGTTTCTTAAAAAAAAAAAATTGTAAGATTGAAAAGTTTCTTTCTAAATAGAAAATGAAGAATCAGAGAGCAGCAATTATTTTAATTTTTTGATAACAATTATTTCCAAATAATATGTAATCTAATTTTGTAACTTTATGAAATCTATAAATTATAATTTGTAATCAAAAGATGAAAAATATTTCGCTTAAATTTAATATCTATTTTGAGTACATACCTGGTATAACTGTAGAAATAATTGGCTCTGATTGCGCGTACCTATTTCTGTCTATTCCTTTTCCATTTAGGTCATCGAGTTCCTCATTATCTGTTCTTATCGCAAATAAAATTGTACCAAGACCTAATATGTATGCATATGAATGATTAATTAAATATTATTTTTTTATACAGATCTGTTAAAGCTATTTAAGAATAAATACCTGCAGCTACATTAGGTAACACAGAACTTTTTTCCTGATCAAGTAAAAAGGCCCATTCTTCATAAAAAGGAGACAGCGTGTTGGGATTTATGATAGCATGTAAGTGTCGTTCCAGAGATTTTTCATTCAAGGCAGCTCTCAGCCATGCTCTACCTCGACCATAATCCGTTTGAATTTTCCTCAGCATACTAAAACGTTCCTGTTCATGCCAAGTGAGTTGATCCTTTATACATGGCCAAAATGCTACATCTGCTGTATTACCAGGTCTTGTATTGCCACCAGAAACCAAATCAGATACATGTCTGTAAAACAAATATAAACAACATTTTTATCTTAATACAACACTTTTTTATCACATATTGTAATTTAAAATAAATACAATCACGTATGTCCAAATTATGTTGGAAATTTATCAGAAGAAAAATATCCATGCATTTATCATCTTGTTGAGTCATATTGTAGATAAAGCATGTGATCTGTTTTGTGACCTTGCATGCTCATACAGGAAATATGGTAGAAAGAAGAAAATAAGCCGCATTAAGTTATTATCAAGGTAAATAAATATATTTTTTTAAATTAAATTAAGTTAAAGTTAATAGCTTATATAATTAACTTATGTTAAAAGTTTTATGAAAAAAAAACTAACTCAATTAAAAGTTATGTTAAGATTAAAATTAAGTTAAAAGTTAATTTTGAAAAGCATTATTTATATTAATTTATAAATTTGTAATTTTTTAAAATTAGATTATTCAAAACAATTATAATATGGATCATCAAACAAATTTTATTTATAAATTAAGTTTATATGAAATTTTAAAAAATATATTTTTTATGTAGGAATGCATTTTTTTCTTTTATAGTTTTTTTCTTTTACATAGATAAATTTTCAACTTGGGCAAAAAGTTAATAAATTAAAGTTTGTGTATCAAAACTAACTAATTAAAAATTAAATCATTTAAAATTAACTAAATTAAATTAAAAGTTATTAATTTTTTAACTTTATTATTTAACTTTTAACTTTTTAACTAGCTATTATCCAAATCTGAATAAACATTACCTAAATGCTGAATTGATTTTTTCTTTATAATTTGTCTTTAACCCATGACTAAAAATCAATTCAAATATATGACAGAGCTTTGCTACACATGCTTCCGATTCTGTAGCTAATTCTGTCTTCGGTCCACCAAACCTGACTTGGCATTCTTTTTTAGACACTAATAGGTCCTCCAGTAATTTTTCCTTCTCAGCCTCGTGATCTACTACATTATGTGTATTCGGCACTATCGCTGACATAATACGCAAAGCCTAGAATAAATAACACATTTAGAAACAGATAAAAATCAACAATTTAAGGAAGAATCTTAATATTTCCTAAGCTATATTTTTTATTAATATAGATGACTGTATTAATATTACAATTATATGTTAAATCAATTTGATTACCAGAGGTAAAAATGTTATTGAGATATATTTTTAACTTCAATTAACAATTGTTTCTACAAATCATATTGGTACACCGCCTACACAACTGAAAAATATATTTTAAATCAATATGAAAATATTATTAACATGGTTTATCGGACCAAGATCTGCTTTAAATGAGAAATGGCACTTATTTTTGTTTATTCACATATCAACCTAATATTCAATTTTTATTATTATTAATAATTATATATAATAATCCATATATTTCATACTATTTAGACATAAATATCAGATATTTGTCTAAATAGTATTAGACATAAATATCAGGAACTCACTCGCACAATTCATAAATTGAAAAAGAAAAATTGTTTTGATACAAAGAAATATCCGAATGATTGTATTCCATATCATTACGTCTTCGGAGAATCCGTATATATGTATTCTTGGAAATTTAATAACCGGATCTGCATGAAACGTACCCACGCAAAACACGGAAAGTCTGCCATGAAAAATTTGTAAAACGGTTTTTCAGCTCGATGACAAGTCGCGAGGGGATAGTCAGAACGGATCGCGAATTTCTCCAGATTTCTCCCGGATACTTTGACACTTGTGTCATCGCAACGCGTATCAGATCGTTGAGATAATCGCCCCGCAATTAAAGTACAGTATCGGCCGTAATCGCTGATGGCCGATATCAATGACATATGATGGAGGGAAACAAAGAGGGGACTGGCGAGCTTACCATTTAAGTGAGGTATCACCGTCTTGATTCACTTTCACGAACAGGGATCGCCAGCGTTCATCGGAGGTCCCACGACTCGACGGCCGTAAACGGGTGATGACCCGCGGCGGACAGAATAACCGTCACTCTGGAGACACAAGGATATCGAAGCGTCGTCGCCGTCGCGTCATGTCATCTCACGCGTAAATGTCCGCTCGCAATTGCACAAGACGATCGCGAGAAATCGCGTCGCCAGAGGGGGCGGAACTGACCAGACTGACCAGAGCATCCATCGCTGCCAATTGCAGCAAAATTCTGTCGCTGCAAGTCGCTGTTCGCAGTCAGTGGGACTAGTGGGAGCATAAATGCGTTAGCGTGGATAGATGCGCTGCGATTGGCGGAGAGAAAAAGCGATGCGCATGAGCAGTAGGATCCTATAGCGTTTTAGATTGCACAGTGCGATGGATTTGAACCAGAATTGTACCGTACCACTAACGAGATTTTATAATTTATTATTAGCCTGATATTTCGTACATATATATATCTATGTTTAGAACTCGATAATACTTGATTTTTATTAAAAATTGCAATTTTAATATTATCGTTTAAGTTTAATTATCCGTAGAAATGATAATTGAACAAAAAGAATTATAATTAATAGAAATATGTATGATGTTATAGCATAATAAGCACGCATACTTATTTATAAGTAAAATAGTTGTATAATAAAAATTTTTATAAAAGGTCCGCCATACTTGATTTTTATATTTAAGACTTAAGATTGTCTTAAGATGTCATCAACCAATCATAGAATTGTATTAGGATTTTAAGAAAAATTTACTATAAATACCGGCCTGTGAGTGGTTGATGATGTCTTAAGACAGTACATAAGACAATCTTAAATGTAGAGAATTAAATAATGAATATCAGCCAAATTATGAGAATCGACTATCGCCGGTATTCATAGTCGATTCTTATTTCAGAATGTCTTAAGTAATGTACGTCTTAAAACGCTAATACGGCTTTCTGATTGGTTGATGAGATGGTACTTAAGACGGTCTTAAATATAAGACTACTATGAATACCGTCCTATATATACCAACCTATCTTTTATTTTTAACTATGAAACCGTCAACAAACTATTGCGGAAGTATGTAAATTTGTAAATGATTCCAATAGCGTTGAAAATGGAACACACCCAAAGTACATGAAGTAGTGCAAGTGAAACGAACAGATCTATTGTGATCTCTCTCGAGATGTTGTGCGTTCAGTTTAGTAAGTGCAGTTTTATTAGATATCGATAATTTGATCTCGTCCTTGATTGTATTTGATTATTTTTGATAGTATCGAATCTGGAATTCAGGGTATCAAAGTTCGTATCGTAATTTGTCTAAACGCCTGTTCCGTTCAATTTATTTGGTTCAAAATTTGTCGCACGAGTAATCGGCAAAGAGACAGTTACACTTTTGGCTATTACATTCCGCGAACATCTAATCCTGATCTTAACTCATATTCATTTATGTACTTATCTCGTCGCGATACAAGTAAATGCTCTAAAACGCGTGCTTTATCATATTCATTATATTCATTCAAAGTTCTGCGAAAATGAGCAAAAGTGCGGCAGTAAACGCATTATCGCGGCGACAGTCGTCGTCCTTACCACGTGAAGTTCGCCGCGGGTTTCGAATTCCTTCTGCCGTTGGCGTCGTTCAAGATTCCGGTGATTTGCGTAACGTCGCGGATGTCGAGCGAATCGTCGTGGATAACTGCTTTTACGCGGTCGTACTTTCCGCGTATTATTCTTCCGTTATAATGTGATGAGGAACGCGATCGGAGTGTCGTCGTGTTAATAAGTGCCGCATGTTTGTAAAATCAACAGTTCTCGCGAGTGATTATTGTGATTGCCACGAAAGAGCTACAGTAACAGAGCATGAGAGAGAAGAAAAGAAGGAACTCCAAGAGGCATTAGACGACGACGAGCAACCACGAGGGTGAGTGATTTATTATTTCTTGTTATCAGACTTAAGCATTTACGGCATAACTCTGCTTGTTATTTACAGAGGTTATCGTCACTAATGTCACTAGACGCAAATGAGCGGGAAACTACTTTTGCGCGGTCGTACTTTCCTCGTATTATTCTTCCGTTATAATGTGATGGAGGGGCGCGATCGGAGTGTCATCGTATAAATAAGTGTAAGCCGCGTGTTTGTAAAATCAACAATTCTCGCGAGTGATTATTGTGTGAGTGCCACGAAGGAGCTACAGTAACAGAGCATAAGAGAGAAACAGAGAAGAAGAAGGATCTCCAGGAGGCATCAGACGACACGGCGAGCCACCGTGAGGGTGAGTGATTTATCATTCTTTTTGTTATCAGGATTGAGCATTTACGCCATAACTCTGCTTGTTACTTACAGAGGTCACTAATGTCTCTAAACGCAAACTTTTGGCGCGAACTTGATTCGCTTCTATAATAATGAAATCAATATTCATCGTAATATGTCTGTTATATTCCGTGTGTATATACAGGGTGTCTATACAGTCTGTCCTTGTTCCTTACACTGAGAAAAAAAGTTGTTAACTTGACTAAAATTTTCCACTCGATTAAATTTCTTTTTTCAAATATTTATGTATTTAAGCTAAATATATAGATGTTTAAATTAAATACATAAATGCTTAAATTAATGTTCAAATATTTTATGTATTTGAGTTAAATATATAAGTACTTCAATTAAAAAAATTTAATTAAGTTGAAAAATTTAGTCAATTTGACTTTTTTTTCTCAGTGTATATTTTAAAATTGGAAAAGGTTTAAATTATGAAAAACCACAAAATACGTGTTCTATTTCATATAATACATATCTCCAAGAGACATCCTAAGAACGATCAAAGAAAAACAAAAATAAAAATAATTAACCGAGCGTTAAAGTCAACTTAGATGTGAATGCTAACAATATTATTTGTTTATAATTTTAATATTAAAAATTTACGTATAAAAATAATTTTACTTTTCTAAATATTTTGTAAATATTACTAAATTTTATTATACTTAGTAAATATTTAGAAAAGTTAAATTGTTTTATATCATATTAACCTAATATTTAATTGGCATTCCACTCAACATTTGGTAGCTATTATCAAACTTTTTTTCAATGTACGAGTTAATTAGCAGTAATTGCGATTATTTTCTGCATTTCAATATTTTTAAATTGACTATTACAATCTAATCATTTAATTAACTGAATTATTTTTTAATAACTGTTTAAAAGACGATTTAAAAAATTTAATACGCGAGATAAATATTTCTTAAAATATTAATTCTTTTGAGCACTACTTTATTTGAACATACATATGTATATGTTATTCCGAATGCAGCTACACTGAAAAAAATTGTTTATTAAATTGATTGATTGTTGATTTGACTAAATTTTTCAACTTGATTAAATTTCTTTAATTCAAATATTTGTGTATTTGAGCTAAATATATAAATACTTGAATTGAAGAAATTTAAGTTAAAAATTTAGTCAAATTATCAATTTTTTTTTCTCAGTGTAGCTGCTCGAAAAATACGCTATTAACGTTATTGCATCATTCTATCTTTGTCGTTCATTAAACGTAAAATCAGTGTTAAAGAATAATTGATAGTGCGCTTTTCGAAGCCGAAGCACTTAAATGTTGCACAGAAATGAACATAGTGCTGCAGCTTCGCTGTCGCGCGATTGCACCGGTGAGCATTAAAAGATTATTTATATCATTCAGCAGAGTTCTGTCATTATAAATTATTGCGCCACAGTATTCTGTAATAAATCAAAGATAAGGTAGAAATGTGGGCACGTGGATGGGAAATAGGAGAAAAAACGATTCGCCACATCGCACGATTTATAAAATCTCTGTTTTTTTTATTGATGCTTTGACAACATGGGCTGAGACACACACATTTGCTCATAGTTCATATGAATTTAACCACTGCGTGTTCAAACGTATACGTACACAATCCATTAAATAATCGTGCCGCGTCGACCGATGTGCGCCATCGTGTCAACTCAATTTCGGGTTTATGTAAATCACACACGTATAAAATGTCGATGCGAATCGGTCGCTCGTAAACGGCACGCGGTCCGCAATTTTCCGTCGAATCGCAGAGCCAGGGGCGTATGCACTAACCGAACACCCTCAAAATAAATCATACGGAGTCGTATCACGCCATATACACGGGCCGCGTCGAGAAACGTCGACGTTCACGCGCGATAACGCACTTCGGCACACGCAGATTGATAAGGTCGTGCAATCGTTACACTTTGATATATCGCATGAGCAATAACAATCATTCTGAACCATCAGAAAAATTGTTCTATTAATCCTGGACACCCGGCGAATCTAATCGAAATTACGGCGAAATTCGTATATACGTGCGTACATGCGCGATTATTATTAATTACTTAATAATAATCTTAATTTGTTATTTTTAATACGTAACGGATGCGTAGAAAAGCTATATAAAGGTATGAAAGCACTTGCAACTATTTCTCAATAATTTTTATAGAGATAAAGGGCAGTCATTTTCAAAAGTCACGTATCCAACTTTTTCAACTTATCTTCGCGCGCGTATCATTATGACCTCGCAACATCAATCAATATTTCTGAAATTTCAGTCTAGCCATTCAATTATCTTCATTCTGTTTGAAAAGAGAATATTATTATTCTTTCCATATTATTTATTTTATCATTATTTAATAACGAACATTTTGTAGAAAATTTGCAAGATAAATTGTGAAATTTCTTACAGCAGTGAGCGTGTAAGCTTTTTCATGTAGGTAATTAATTTGATCGAAAAGAATTTTTATATTTTTGAAGCTGTGTGCTATTATTTTATTTTCACAAATAATTAAGTAATTTAATCCTAAGTTTAGTTAATCAGCGATTATTTGCGTAAGTAAAATAACAGCATTTTCGGTAAGTACGCAATTTCCGATGGGCATCGGAATTGACGAAGAAATTGATCTTCGCGACACGCTCATTACATCATCTGTCCAAGATTAATGTCGACAATATTTCCATAATTCGTGCGCGAGCGTCGACGCGCCCGACAACGCCGGAGAGGATTGAAGCGAGAAATCGCAAACGGTCGCGAACGTAGCGTCCTTATTTTTATTGCCACGAGCGTCTCACGAACATTTAACGATGAAGATCTTTACACATTGATCGTCTGAAACGAGGACGGGAGATTCTCGGGGACCTGCTACTGCGGCGGTCGCCCGACGAGTCTCAAGTACGAGTGCGCGTACACGCGTATCGTTGAAATTCGCGCGTAAGATTCGCGTCGTCGCCGCGGATCCCCGGGAGCACAGTGTTTTTTGATGGGGATTGTCTTCGTCCTCGCGACATTACGCGCTCGTTGATACACGCGCACGCACACATGTATGTACATAGATATCCGAGGAGATCCACACGGGACGTAAGAATAGGTTGACAGGATAGACTCTTCTAATAGACTTTGCAGACGGACATAATAGAAATAGTTAATATATATATAGCATCATATATTAATATAATATTCAGTAATAATATAATATCTATTATATATTAATATGTATTGATATTTTTTTTCCCTTTTCAATATAGTGCTTCTTCCTGCTTTTCTCTTCTCTCTTTTTTTTTGTCTCTTGAGGTGTGATATCCAGCGATTTGTTTTAGGTTTAAATGGATATGATGTAAAAAGTACATATACGCGTATCAGCCTTATTACACGTGCTTAATCGTCGAATATCATTCCGAGCCGCTTAAAAATCTCTCTCTCTCTCTCTCTCTTTCCCTAACGTTTGTGATCGCGCCTCAACCCTTTCGCTAAACCTTAGCAAGTAAACGATTATTTGCGTGTTCGAATTAGTAGGTATCAATATATAAATGAAGATGTAGAGTGGGATTTAAGATTTGTTAATTAAAGTGCTTTGCACAGTTATGTAAATAATAATAGATAAAAATTACGTTATTCGTGACTTATAGATAATTTGCGAAAATTCGCATTAATTTATCACCATTTTTTTCCAAGAGATTTTAGAAATCGCCTTAAAAACCTTCCGTTTTAACGACATATATTCTACAGACAAGTAAATTGTGCAAATTGTAATCTTGTGTAAACTGCGTAAATTTGCAGAGCATGGAAATTTATTCGTCATTCAATCTTGAATGTCTTCGATAAACGAAATTGGCGAAAGGGTTGAAATTCGTAGAATTTCAGGTAAACTATTTTCGCGCAGGATTACATCGAGAAACGCGCAAGACAAGTTACTTTCACGAGAACATGGAGAAGCCTTATTTCTTTATCAATTAGTTTTGAATATATTCCACGAATTTCTTAATTCCCTATTTTGTCGATAATATTTCTATTTGGTCTCCATATTCTTGTTTAAACAGCTCATCCTGTATATACTCAAAATAATAAGAAACAACTTCGATGTATAGGTGCTTGTACGGTGCTCGAAATCAAATGCGAACGTCTGATTGCATTTATCTTTCTCCTTTAGTCAATCAAATCGACACGAATAGCCCTTTGTCGACTGTGACGTTCTAAAAGCGAATTCGAGACCGATTTTTACGTGCCTGTCTCTTCTTTCTACTATAGGTACACCGACTCGAGTTAAATTTGAAAATTAAAAAAAACGCGTATAGAAAAACGGCGTTCCTTACGTACATAGATACAAGATACTTCAATTTTTTTGTACAAGATTGTTTAATTAAAGAAGCTGATAGATTACGATGTTATTTAACTATCTTATATCTTTCTCATATCTTTCATTATATAGCAAACCATTTATTTAATAGAAAAGAAACGATTAATAAATGAACAGACAAGTGTATTTAAATTTAATTAATAAAGAAGAGAAATTAATTTATTTTGCTTACATTTGCCAAGAATTTTATCGTTATTAACTCTCACATCTTTCTCTTCACTACATGTCAAACAATTTATTTAATAGAAAACTAACAATTAGTAAATTAATAGAAAACTGTATTTATAAAATTAATTAGTAAAGCAGAAAAATTATTTTATTTTATTATACTTACTAAGAATTTTATCTGCTTTTTAAATATTTTTTTGATTGCCACATCAATTCATTTTAGTTACAACTCTTCCACATATCCTTTATGTTTTTACGATATTTTTTCGTTGAAGAAATATTAACAAAATTTGTTCAAGAATATTGTTTTAAATAATTAAAAAAATGTTGACAGAATTGATCAAAAAATTGAAATTTGATGAAATAATAGCAACAATTTTTATTTTATTTTAACTGCTTTATAGTTACGTTCAATCAGATCAGATTAGATTATCTGAAAGTCAAGCAAAAATTACTATAATGTTTCATTATCGTCAGATAATCTTATCGATGAAAGTGACGCCGTTTCTCCAATCAAAGTTTTTCCAAATGACTTGGACTTTCAATTCTTTCAATGAAAAGACGCCATATTCTATTAATAGTGATTAATGGAATTTTTTAAAACTGATTCTGTCACGCGTCTTAAAATCTGTTGCCTCAATGCAACTGTATTATATACTTTATTGAATAAAGAAATAGGATATAATTACTTAGGCAGCAATCATAAGCAATAAGTCCATATTATCAAGAATAATATGTACTATTTTTTTGCTTATTATATTTAGATATAAACATTTTTTTACGTCAAATATTCAACATATATTGCTTTTGCATATTTAAAATTATAAATATTCTTAAAGGTTTTCAAAGAGTTGGAGAACTCTTAATTTGATGCATTATAATGGATCTAGATCAAATTCTGCAGGAAGGAAACAATTTAAAGTGTTTGATTTATCGATCGATTCCATCTCTGTAGAAATTGTTCCGACTCGCAAATGAAACTGTTACAATTTATAAAGTGACAGTTTCTCGTTTTAGTCTCGATATAGCACGTTTAGACATTTAAATAAAAAATCCTGATCACATTCGTTTTCTCGTAAGGACTCTCATTCATGCCTTATCGAGGGATGTCGCTCTTACATATAATAGATATGAAACTTTCCTTTTTTTGATCTTCGAATGAAAAACGCACGATTGAAAGTTCGAAACAACAAGCGCGAAGGCAAGTGCTAATTAATTAAAGCTTCGGTCTACTATCGCACGTTGGTGTTAAAATTAGATTTGCCGTCGAATACTCAAAGGGCAACTGCATAATTGTTATTTTCACGCTTTATACGATTGGTAAGAAAATTCCAAATATTGACAATTAAAATAATTATCAAGTATTAGCAAAGCTAAACACTTTTTTAGAATACTTAATATCAATTTGAGAAAATTAGATCGGATATTTAATCACAAGTTACCGCAATTTGATTTAGACGTAATTTATAACTGCTTTCAAAATTCGTACGCCAGGTAATTGATAACGCCTGATTGTTATTGTAAGAGTTTGCTGTTTGGAGTAATGGAATAATTATCGACCCGAATATGCGCAATTCAAGCACGCAGATACTCAGGGAAATCCCATTTGGAATAATTACCACAGCCGGAATATTATTATTGAATATTCGAATTATACAGTTGCACACTTCGAGTAATCCGACAGTACTGGGTGGAATGCGTCCAGGAACCATATTTCCGAGTTGAATGCGTTGCAATTACAAAACCAGCAGAACATACTTGGACTTCCCGAGAAATTCTCCGCGTCCGTGGATTCCTGCGTGTTTACTTGCTAGCTCGAAGAAACAGAGTACATGCTAAACAAAACGAGTTAACGTACGAACACAAAAGCCTCAAGTCACTCAATATATACTTACGCGAAATATTGTACATTGAATTATGCTAGAAAAGTACCTTTAATCCTCTCACGCGTTATATACATATAATATCTCATGCGCGAAGAAAAAAAATATATTTTAAATAAAGACGTTCGACGTATATTAAATCGCGCACAGTTTGTGAATAATTTGACTATAATTTCTATTTAAAACTGAAACACATTAAATCTCTTCATTAATACATAATAATAATAATCATAAATTACTAAGAAAAGTCAAATTGTTTTACACTAGAAAACAGTATAAATTGCCTTACTCAAAAGATCCTCCCCTCGTTAAATAAAGATGCTTTGATTTTTCTTTACGTTGAAACGTGAGAGGATTAATGAGAACGATAATTACTCTGCTAATTCTCGACGTACAATCAGTTAAATCGTATATTATTACATTTTCTACTATCGACTACCACCCATCTTTGATATATTATATTTAGTCCCGAAAAAATAACATCCGTACAAAATTGACTACAGCCGATTGCTTTTATGATGTGTGTGTTTGAGTAGGTCATTTTAAAATCATTTTCGTGCGATGACAAAGTGAAATTCATCGATTAGTCTACGCCTTATGTTATTTCACCTCATTTCTTCTCGCTCATTTTTGTCGCACTTCTTTTTTGCTCTTTCCCTGTCTCTTTCCTCGTGGGATGTGTATACGTATTGACCTGGGATTTTCCGACCGGTAGTGCTAAATGTGTTCATAGGATTGAGTGAAACGCTCTATGAAGATAAAAAAATATGCGACGATCTGCATAATAAAGATATCATTTGTTCTTTTTTTTTATACGTATATGTAAAAGTGTCATTGTTATCCTCTCGTTTCCTCGCTTTCCTTCGTTGAACAAAACGTCATTTAATTTCAAATTAATTATCATTGCAGAGAGAAAATTGATATTAGCTACGTCACTGTGTAACATATGTATTGTTTAAAATAATAATTTCTTACTTTTACAACACGAAACCATGAAATACAAATCTTTCGTATACATATAGTATGTTATAATATTAATCAAGCAACTTATTTGTTTTACACTTTTGCTATTTAAATAATCTCAGAAACTTGCGATTTAAATATATGTTTCTCTCAATATACCAACACACAATGATTTTAATTGTCTTTACTATTTAATGATAATGAAGATGAAAATTGCTTTATTACTAACATAAACGGCAAATTCTTGCATAAGAATATTGCTATAATCTTAAAATATCTTTAAGATATGGCGTTTATGGACGAAACGGTTAAAGATCCATACATTGCACAAATCATTTGCAAAGTTTGCCCAACACCGGATGAGATCATTTATGAAGGACGCGACTTCTGCATTATCATCAGGATATGCACTTTGCATTCTGAAGTTGCATTTTACGTATTTTATATTCTCGTTGGAATAGATGGCGATACAAGTGTTGGTGTTTGGTCCATGACATAGCTCTCTTTCTCTCTCTCTCTTCCCCCCCCTCTCTCTTATTTTTATTAGTAGTTACGCGTATTGATCACAATATTAACTTCGATATCGTCGTGGAACTAAACTCGTGCTCGTAGCTGCGCTTGTGACTTAGCTGCTAGAAAAAGATCGTGATAAATCCTAAGATCATTAGAAAAGTTGCGGTACGCAATGATTCGTAGGAGCAGCGAGCACTCACTGTCTGGATCGGTGCTGGATATGGTTTTTCTTACATCATAATAGTGATATTATATCGTTTTAGTAGTAGCAGAATTTTGCTAAGCAGAATATTTATCATTTTGCTAAATCGTATATTTAAAAAAAAATGAATTCCATACATTTATCAAGCATACAATTTTTCAGAAAAATATTAGATAGAATATATTTTATATAATATTTTTTATTAAAAAAATGGACTAAATTATTATTGCGTTATTTAGAAAGTTTTAAAAAGTATTTGAAAGAGAAATATGGAAGTAAAAATCATTTAAAAAGAATTAAAAGATCATACAGCAGTAATGAATAACAAATATAGAACAGTACGTAATTATCAACATAATTAATTTCACGAAACGAAATTTTCATGTCTTTTTTTTTTAGAAACGTTAATTTCTCTCTCGCATTTTTCTTTTCGAATTCTCTATTCGAATTCTTTAATTGAGAATTCTTATCAAGCGTCGATCCAGACGCGCTCCGAATTTCTCGGTAGCATTGAATGCTTTGAATTCGTAAAGATCGAAGATAATGACACCTCGTGTCGAAGATAACATCCGGTCGGAGGGAATAATCAAAATTGACGCGGAGGGGTTGCTTTTTCTATATACTTTTATCTTATTAGGCCGAAAGCCGTCTTCGAGACGCGCTCCGTCAAATTTTATATCCGGCCGGGCATTATCCTGGTGCAACGACTTCCATTTTCTTTCGGATGCTCTACGCAATATTCTCGCACGAATCCTGATCCTCTCGTATCACGCTTACGTAAATTAAGCATCGTTACCCGGCTCTTGGATGAAGTTCTACTTTGTAGAGTGTTAAATTAATGCACTCTCGCCGCTTCATTGACTCCACTATCGTTGTGATAAATATTGTTATTATAAATTGTTACTATAAATTTTATTACAAGCAGTAATTCGATTCATAAATTTAATTATGAAATGATTTTCGAGAGAGGCGACTATTAATACGCAGATATGTGCAAAGTTAAAATTATTAATAGCACGGTGGTCTAATCGTGAGTGTCGGATGAAAGTTTTAGTTTGATTTGCGTTTCACTTTTCCCAGTTCGAGCGAAAGTGAAACGTAATTGCTGCCAATTTTACTTTAATCCATTCCGTTTTAAATTATCCTTCGACTCAATTTAGGAACAGATATGAGTGAAAGGCTATATAATTTATCGCAGCGCGAACGTTGATTTTTTAAAAAACGATTGCAAAAATTGCAGCGAATTTTTATTTAATTTAAATAATCTTCGTTTAACTTGCTCGAAAGATGGTGCAGTTATCGTCAGTTTTACTGTAATTTTGTAAAAATAGGAAATATCGTGAATTTGGCGATAAGAAGTTTCTTTCGTAATTTTTGCGCGTAAAATGGCGGACAACAATAATTGATTAGTTTCGCTGAATTAATAAATTATATTAAAAGTCGTATATAACGAACGAGTTCCCTTATCTTTTCGTATAATTTACGTTTGCTTCGCACTCTCCCGTTCGAATTTTAATAACGTCTTTAGATTTAATTAGACAAAGAAATAAGTTGAAAAGTAGCAACGACTGTGGAGCGAGAATTTTTATCTTTTTAACTTAATGAAGAATTACTTAATGATAATTACTTACGAAGAATGGAAGTAGAAAAGCTGTCGCTACTTGTTTAGTTTAATTGTACATCAAAGTACTATTTCGCCGTGCACAATCGCGTTAAATTTTTCCCAACTCTTATTAGCAGCGACATTCATGTGAAAAAATGGATATGTTACTTCGATATATTTCCACTGTATATTTGGTATTTCCTAGTTATACATGTAATTTTTTATTATCATTTTCTTTGTATGGAAAAGAAATTTTTTGTAAATCACATAAACGGTTGCGTTTAAAATAAATTTCTTTCTTAATCATCTCAATTCTCGAGGAACACGATAAAGTGGAGTAACTTTAACTTGCGGATAAATAAGACAATGCAACGAGCTTCCAATGACGAACGGTTGCGGTTAATTGCATTTAACGACTTACGAGGAAGCGAACCTCATTTTTCGTGATTTTTCGCAATACCTCAATTTCGTCGAGATATCATTATCTCGTTTACACGAGGCTTTCGTTCGAACCTTATTCTAATTGTAAGACCGGCCGAGCACAGGGCTCGACAGGAAGTCGCAGCGCCAGGGATCAATGCCGCGAGGCAAGTGATAGATATCTCCGCGGTATCTCGGATCGCCCTAATATTTACAAAGCCGCCTACCAGTAGTCGATGACCGTGCACGACGAGTGTGTCGAGTAGCCGACCCACTCGATCTTCATCTTCTCGAGAGTTCCACCTGTGGAAGGATGAGTCTGTACAAAAATGATGAGCCGCATGTAGGATATTACACGCGGCCGCACGTGTGGATGCACGAGAGACACAGATGCACTTTCGCGGAGCACTATCTGCCGCGGCTATCTCACCGCGGTGTGATACGTTATCCTTAAATTTTCATATCCTAGCTTCGGGATGGACCCGACAACACCACCTGACGTCGGACGGCACGGATATCTCTCTTTCAGGGGATGCACGAGTGTGTGTTGGTTGCCTGTGCTGGCGAGGATAAAGCGACGGAGAAGTCCGAGTCCAGCACGAGGTCACTGATGCAACCTACGATGCCCTTCGCGTACCTGCCCCCCGTTGTCCTCACGATATCCGGTGCACCACCTTCGAAACAAATTGAGTTTCCATGATAGTTTTTTTTTTCCTTTTCTTTTATACGAAAGTGAGTTTAATCCGAAAAAATGCAAGCGCTACTGTAAAACTACAATTATTAAAGTGTAAGGACGATAAGTAAAAAAGACCAATTTGATTCGATATGTTTCTTTGTAGATTTTGAGCTGCCGAATCTGATTCTAATCTTCAAAAAATTTTAATTTGTTGGGAAGGTGTATTAAACTCAGTATATGAAGTTATTAAATGTATAAAAAGCTATTAATAAAAGGACGATATGTTAGTAAAAATGTAAAATTGTAGTAAATGTATGAACGACACAAATTAATAATTGAAGATCTTATTCGGTCAAAGTGGATCTTGGTGCTTACAAATATTTTAATGCTCTCGACAAATTAATTTTTTTTAAAAGTCAGAATCAGTTTCAGCAGCTTAGAAACTATAAAAAAGCATACCATTTTTAAACTTGCTATTCTGGAAGCATAAATTTCATTCACTCATTTTTCCCGTCGTTCTTTATTAAAGATTCTTAAATTAATTAAGAATTTTTTAAAACAATTAAACATTAATTAATTTCATCAATATTTTTATACTTTATGGAGATAAATTTGTAAAGTCTTTTCACGGAGAAGTATTATCAATGGCAGTTTATGTTTTAAGATTAAGAGTAAATTTAGATCTATGATAAGTAGTAATGACACAAAATTTGATTACTCACCAATGTAAAGACCGGTATCGGTGTTCAGTTGTCTCAATTGTCCCGGAGAAGATGCTGAGACACCGGTACCGCTATCTACCACGAGAGATGCCCATTGCTCGTTTCTAGAAAAAGTCAATGTTATTCATTGCTCCATGACCCATTTCGAACATAAACATTTTTCTTTTCTCCGGTTTTAATAAAAAGCGATTTGCTTTGGAAAGAGGTAGACACAAATATTTTTTATCGCTTTCGGCGAAATATAAAAGGACGGTGCAGATTAATACATGAATGTTTATAAAAATATTCTTCTTTCATAAAATTTCATGGAAATAGTACCATTTTAAATGATAGCCGCAAGCCACGCGGCTATGTGGAAAATTGGAAATAGAACAACACACAATATTCTACTTGCATATACAGAAACTATGTATTTCCTGACTAACAATTTTTTAACAAATTTAGATCCATTTTTATTTAATTAAAATTGATTGCTCTAAATTGTCGTAGCTTTTTAATTTACCGCTTTATATATTAATTGCTTTTTAATAACCAAAGTGTTGAAAATTAATTTAGTCCATCTAAATGTGTATATTGCAATTTGTTAATGTGCAGTGATCGTAAAAAAATCGTGAAAATTATAATTATTTTCTCGTATTTTTAATAGGATATTGTAACACGTCTCTCAATGTCTCTTCTCTTTATACATTGATCAGTATATTAAATACATAAATATTATAAAAATAGGCGCGCAAGCGGAAGAATGGGAGGTAACGAAGCGCATAAAGCGTTTGTTCTCACCTAACAGCCCTGATACGATGCCATAGATCGTCATCCAATCGCGTGAGATTATACCGCAGTACGGCTTCCCCGGAACCCAAATTATACGCGAGAGTGAGATAACCGTGATCCAGGCCAAGGGCGAGGAAGTCGTCGTTCTCATCCCTTTGTTCCTGAGGATCCGACTGGCGGCCGCTCCACAGCAACAGGCCGCTGCTGCTGCTGGCGCGGAATCTCATATTGATATCTACCCTATAACTAATTATCCTGTGAACAATGACAAAGGCGTTTTAATGGGAGAAAGAGCAAAAAAGGGAATCTCAATGAAGACGCGACGACGCGGAATATGAGGAAAGATCAATCTAGGGAGAGATATTTCAGCTTTGCAATCAATTTTAATTATCAGCAACCGTTTTATATATTCTATTATATTTAACTTATTCTGTATAATCACAGCGCATAGAGTGGCGCAAACTCTTTATCATGAATAACGTCACACGAGCAAGAGACGCGAAGGTTAAAGCACCGTGTTGGAAAGTTATAATCGTTTCAAAATCGTCAAAAATAATTAGACAACCATTATGCATGAATTAAATGACTGAAATATTCGACCGATAATGTATAAATACAAATTCAACAAGCCTTATACGGTCGTAGCTAGATCTTAGTGCTATAATTAGGCTTTCTTGTTGAATTTGCACGAATTAAAGTTATTTAACGAAATAAAAATGATTTTTCCTCAGATCGCTCACTTGTCGCTTGTGCGTGACGCGAACGTTCGATAAACTAACGCAGCGCTATTAAATCAGGTCAAGGAGCGATTGTGTAGCGCAACGTGTAACGCTGTTTACCGCCCCACTCGCCTTTCAAACGCCGACGACATGTCGCTTTGACATTTACCGAACTTTTGCGTGCTGCCGATTATTTCACGCTCGCATAAATAAAGTGTTAATAGACGGATCAACAGAATTTTTTTAAATTACAAAAACGGGTCGCCAACACACTTTACGAAATCACGAGGGTGGGAATTGTGCCAGTTGACGAGTACGCTCGTGCAGAGAGCGTTGCGTATCATAAATAATTTAAAACTCGATGGCAAATGCCGCAAAAATAGAAAGATAATTTTTAGCAATCCGGGGGGAAAAAAACTATTTATTCCATTTGAATATTTTTTCGATATTTCTGGAAAGAATTATGGTAACGTAATTCTTGATTTTGTACTTGAAACATTCAATCGGTTAACATATTCGAAGTGCAGCGTTCGGAAGTTATTGTTATCGATCAGTTTGTTTCTCATTATTTTTGTATGTACACAGAAAAAAATGACTATCAAATCAACAATTCATTGTTTCATATATAAGCAAGAATATAAAATCTTCTTGGAAGAATTTGATAATTTTGATCAGACATAATTTGCTTACATGAAGAAACAAAATGTCTTTGTGTTAGCAAATTATGTCCCTTTGAGATTATAAATACTTCCAAGGAGATATTATATTCTTGCTTATATATGAAAGAATGAATTGCTGATTTGATAGTAATTTTTTTTCTGTGTAAGAGCACCTTTTCATCGTGTCGGCGTCGTTATAATGTAGATAGCTTTCGCTGCCGGTGAAACTGGGCACAGCTCTGTCATATCTCACGGACGTAACGGCGTTGCTGCTCGCTCTTGCTGGTGGCGAGATCAACGGCGTATAATCGTCCGGTGCGGGACAAGGGTGCGGTACCCCTGGACGGCACCGACAGGTAAATCGCTCGCGGAGAGGCCGGCATTCCGCATCGCCGCACGGTCTGGCCTCGCAGGCGTGCCCACAATTTCCTACGTTCACTCCGCCCAGTGCCTCGGCTAGGATGCCCATCTATGACAAGAATATAAGTAATGATAATATAAACGGCAATAATAGTACACAAAATAATAAATAAAGTTCGGTCAAAATAACAATACGAGGAAAGAAGCGAACCTGCTTGTACTATCTAAAATATTTCTATCAAAACAAAGATTCAATCTTCACACAATTCAAAAAGTGGTCGTCACTTTCGATTAATTCTTTTATTCTCTCGCATGCAACGAGCTGGCTTTAAAGGGATAAAAAAATTGAGATCCGTGTATTTTAGCCAGTTTTCAACCAGTTTTATTAGAGATATTGGCATCTCAATTTTTTGTGAAAAACCAAATTGAAGGGCTTTTTACAAGTTTAACTTCGAAGAGCTTAATTTAATTTTAAGTGGACTTTATTTGATATGAATCTTATATTAAATTATTGCTATATTTGCTTCCCTGTTACTAATTCTGTTAAGTTGTATTTGTACATCACGTTTACTTTACGTCCACTTCATCTCGACCCATTTTTATGAAATCTCATTGCAAAAACGATAGAAATGTAAATCCAAGCGAGTCAAGTGGGAGTTTCAATATCTTATCTACCAGACCTGCAGCGAGGCTCGAACTCCGAGGCATTCCGACGGTAGCATTATCTACCGCGCAACTTCGGAGCAGCCTGTATAATCCCGGTGTTCTTACCTCGCGATTATTCAGCACGATCGTCTGAATGCAGCCGACGAAACTGGCCGTAGTTTTCATCTTCGGCGAGTACATGTCGGAGGACGGCGCGCCGCCCAAATAGAGGTTCAGCGGTAAGGATAATTGCGTGAACGCTCCGGGCGCCAGGATTTCCTGGCCCGGGTCGTCCTCAACTTCTAGGGATGCTAAACGACCTGTCCTGGAGACCCGAACTTCGACCCACTCGCCAAGACGAACCGGATTTTCGCTTCTGAAACGATAATGCAGAATACCACACTGAAAATGCAACATCATTAACTTTCGAAGGGCCGGGGGATATTTTGATATGGAAACCTGAAAACTTTCTCAGACAAAGAGAAGAAAGTTTCTTAATTAGTGGATACGAATCTATACATATGAATTATACATTTTGTCATAAAGTTATCATCTTACTCTGGTGGTGACGTCTTCCTTAGTAACAGAATTAACAGAAATATAATTCCATTGCTAAAAGAAAAGCGTTTACTCAATTTACTTTTTTCTTCTCGTAAGTAACGATTATCTCTAACAAAGAATATTTTCTTGATAATTGTCTCAAGGTATACTCATTACAAAATTTAGAAAAATTTATTATCATGTACTGAAAGCAAGAATTTATACTCTTTCGAAGAAATTATAATATAAAATTGTATCAAAGAAAAGTCAGAATAATAAGCAAATTGAATTTTTGTTTTAACTTAATATTTTTGATTAAAGTAATAAATTACTAGGATTCAGAATATATTTTCAATAAAGATGCTAAAAATGATAAACTTACAACAGACTTGCGGATATACGTGAAATATTTGAAATAAGTATCTAATATTTACTTAATTTAAACGTATTTTTCTGTATGCACGTGAAGTTTATTTTAAGTAAATATTACTTATTTCAAGTAAATAATAAGTGTATTTTAAGATTATTGTTACGAAAATATTCTACAATTTAATAACTGTTAAAAATATTTAAAAAAAGAAAACTAAAAATTGAGTAAGCTTTTCTTAGTAGGAGAATGACATTTTTATTGTGTGTAATTATTTTGAATCTAGAAATTAATTCAGGTAACCATATAATTGTGATAAACATTAGAACGAAGAAGATAAGGAAAGATTAAAATACATTAAGTGGAAATAGTAACAAAGAAATAAATTTACATAAAAATATTTTTTTACTTTAATTGAAAATTATACAGTTTATTCGATACAATGACATAGCTCAGAAAACAAAGTTTGATTTATTAAAATTTTGTAATTGATTTTTAAATGCAATTTTAATGAAACAATTTGATCTATTGATTGTAGAGTAATGAAAGTATCATTAGCGCTTTACTCAGTATATTGAATTCTCATCAAAATTCTCTTTTTGTTTACAGACAAATTTGAAATAACAATTTTTTGAGTTATAACATTATTGCAGGGAATGTATAAAAAACTGCATGAAAAATTTGTTTAAATACTGTTTTTTTAAATTTTTTCCAGAAAACAACGTTCGTATGTGCTTTTAATACTTTTTCGATAAAAGACTATGTGTTTCAAATGAAAAGAAATAATTTAGTTATTTTATCGGAATTGAAATTGTAACTGTTGCTTTATTTATTTGCGTATATTTTTCGTAAATTAATTTCATTGTTACTATTTCCACTAAACTTTTTTTATTCTAATCTTTCCTCATCTTCTTCGCTATAAGAACCCTGAACAGGAAAATGAAGTATAGTATGAAGGACGATATGATCCTTCTAACTTAGCGAAGTATGACGTAAGGTTCTTGAAGAATATCCGATGTTGGAAAAGAGAGACGATATTACTTTTTTTACGGATTTTTCGAACAGTTTAATACTTTTGAAAATAAAGTCTCGTACAAAAACGTCTTCTATTTATGCTCTCACGAAAAATCAATCTGTCGGCGATTTTACGTTAAATTTGTAGGTGATATATGTATCTATCGTATTTTTACATCGCACCTCTTCTACGGAAAATCTAATGTTGGAAAACATTCCGCCCGGAGCAACTGCACTCTCCGCGAAATGAAGCTCTCGCAAAAACACGTTAGCGCCGAAAAAGTAGAACGGCACTCTCGCATTGAAAAATTGGAACGGCACCCTCCGTCGCGGCGCGGCGGCGGCGTTCGCGCGAAGCAATTAACACGGGCAGCTCTCCTCGCCACGTCTACAATTATAATCGACGTTAACTCGATATTGATGGACGCTCCATCGATTTGATTTCGCAACGACGCCCGGGAGGCCGCGCCAGCCGCCAGTCAGAGCCAGGCGGCTCTGTGGAGTTTTCCTCCAAGCGGACACAACGGAACGAAAATTCGCGCACGTACCGCGGAAACTTTGCGCGCGCGGCCACAAAGTCGGATCATTCAATTTGAATTTCGCAAAGGGAAGTCGGGGCGCGTGTTCCGTAGACAATGGATTCTTCCTCCGGGGACCGGCGGCACTCCTTTCCCGAGAGGATTCGACAGAAGAAATTCTTGCATAATTAATGTCGAATCGGTAGGAAGGGACAGGGACAGGTGAGGGAGGGCGGGGGAGAGGAGGAGGTTCGTGGGATCGTAAGCGGGAAGTAAATTGCTAATTAATAAAGGAACGGGATGAAGTCGGAAATTTTCATATTGGACTTTTCGCCCGATGCTATTATGATAAAAGATACGGCGCGCTTGGAACTTCGAGGTTCGCTTGTTAACTGCTTCTTTTTTTTTCCAGACACAGGCTTTAAATATCCTTGTTTAATAGCGCGCGTAATAATTCATTCACGTTTTTTTTTTTAAGGCAGGATTATTGTAGCGGTCGATTTTTATTTAACTGAAAGGAGAGAAGTATATTCGCGTAAGATTTATCCATTGTCTAAGCGTACTAAATTGTAAATAGCATATAAATGGTTTCTGCACGGCTGGGAAATTGTTACTGGAAACATAAATAAATTTGATATTATATTATGAAAAGCGTTTACATATGCACGCTATGAATTTATTAATAACACGCAACAAGAATGATGAATTATTATACATTACGTTTATAAAAATATTTTTACATTGTGGCGTAATAATTTAACAACATATTCTCATATTTTCAAAAGCGATTTATTTTATTAAAAATATCGAGGTACAAGTAGTTATTATCTCTTAAATGTTTATTATATCTTTTCCCTTGTTTAATTATTATTTCTCATTTAATTTTAAGAAATCTACTTTCTCTAGCAGATTTGCAATTTGAAAGTAGAAGCTAACATGTTGTTAAGATTTAATAAGGTGTTGCTTAGTTGCTAAAATTTATAATCTTGAAAATTGAAAACTTGTAACATAATCTCATCTGATACTTTCACAAGAAAATCAATTAAAAGTTCGTTAAATAATATAAATTATATAACAATATGTATCCAATATATATGATATATTATAAAATTTGTTTAATAGCACATATATTGCAACAAATCTAACACTAACACATTATTTATCTTTTTTAGATTATCGATTTGTTTGAAATTTTATTCAATTGTGAAGTATAGATAGATATTCCAATATTCAGATTTTATTCAATGGAATTGAAAGCAGTCTGATAGTCAAGCTATCAGAATGCGAATGCGAAGCATTTTGTAAATTTATTTTCAAGAGTATATTTTTGAATAACTTTATATTAATATGATACAAAAGAAAATGTGTTATATTTGTTAAAATAATTTTATTATTTCTTTTCAATTCAAAATTTGAAATAAAAAGTTTTAAGTATTGAAAATACGAGTTTTTTAAAATACTAGTTTTCTAAATAATATTTCTTTATACAAGAAAAAATATTAAAGAAAATTTGCACATTTCAGTTTATAGATGCGTTCTTAAATAAATAATACTTGTAATCTTTCAAATTTTAAATTAGCCTTAAAGAAAAGAATCTTGATCAACAAAAAATTTTCTTAATTTTTGAAATAGGTATAAGAAAACATTTCCAGGTTTCATCTTTAATTATGATCGATACTATAATTAATAATACCTTGATGTAAATAATTAAAAATATTTAATTAATTTTTACAATAATTATCCACAAAAGTACACGTAATTGTCGGCTTTGATCGATTTTATTTGATAATTTTGTTGTTCATTATTACGACGAAATTAAATCAAACAATCCGATTAGCATTAGCGCTTATTAACGTTCCGCTTATCATAAAATATCTCAAAAATGATAATCGGTATTAAAAAATATAATATCCTGAATGGAATCGCTTGTTAAATATTTCCGACGTTTATCCAAGAGAGCAGTCACAGCTTTGGAACAATTTTGCTTAACAATTATCTCATTTGTCGTTAATTAGTGCAGCGAATTAAATCAACTCGAATATCAGCATTAAAGCGTATTAAAAACTCCCTTTGCAAAGCAATAAAAAAAACCCCGAGCGTTTCGCGTACGATATCGACACACGTGTCGGTTTAATTATCTGACGATGCATACGCAAACGATGCAATTAGCGCCCCGTCGCCGATGCTACGTCGCACGGTGTGAGTAACGTCTATCGCGAAGCGAACAGCTCCAAGGGTGGATTGTCACCTCGAGCTAGCTGTTCGTTGCGCTCGGCGGAACCGTTTGCAGAAACTTTGTCGAGGGCCATCGGCTTACCTCAAAGTGGCAGGTCCTGTTCCGAGGTCGAAGGTGAACTGCACGTGGCCCGAGGAGAGATAGAGAGCAATAAAGTCACCGGTGGCGTCGCTGTGATGGCCGTTGTAGAGTATCACGCCGTCCGGCGCGGTCGGTTTTAACGTGACGGACAATTCCAGCCACGACAGCGACGTGTCCGCCAATCCCGGATAACGTAGGTAAGAGGATCCGTTGAAGGATGGAACCTGCGGGAATAAAACACCGTTGCGGTCTGAGATTGCATGGAAATGTCGTTACCGGCCAAATGCATTCCCGTTTTTGCCGCCCACCCTTAATCGCCTGCCATTGCATTGGGGAGACTGGCGAACGCCTCCCGCTATTTGTTACGTTTCGTGCCTTTTAAGTGGTAGTAGACTGGCATAAAAAAATACAGGATGTCCTCTATGTCTGGCAAGCTCTATCTATCTTCGACCAATTCGCGTTTGATTTTTTGTCACCGATAAATCAAGAGAGACAGAGAGATCATCGATTGTTGCAAGTTTTTAGAATTTAACGTGAAATATCTACCTTACTCATTATTAAAATTAATAAATCGCAAAATTAAAATCCATCCAGAATTAAATTAAGCTTATTCCTTTGAAGTATACAACTTCCAAAAAGCCCTTCGTTTACAATGATTTACAATTGAAAAACAATTTGTTCCGTGGATTTTTACAAAAAAAATTTAATTAATTAAGAATTTAAAAAATCGCTTAATTTGCTCGAAATATCTTACACATCAAAACCCAGAATTATTAATGAAAAATTTTTTTTCTCACATGGAAGTGCAACCGACTTTGTTCAGAAAATTAAATTTTAGATTAAATAATATTTAATTTAAAAAGCAGCAGAGAAAGAAATATAAAATGTAAAGAATATATTATAAATAGACTCAGGATATATTTTATATATATATGGAAGAATAGAGATGTTATAGTATATGAAAGATGTTATAGATATTATAGATATGTGTAATATTCTATATATATCTATATGTATTTTTCTTAACTAAATTTGGAGATACGATGTTAATAGAGATTTCTTGTGATAATGTTTCGAATACGAAACGTTAATATCATACCAACTCGCGTGTACCTACTGTAAATGATAATGTAAGTTTAAGGAGGAAATTGCCGTGATAATTCATAACTGCTTCCCTCCTTCTCGCGAGAACGAGAGACTTTAACGTTTATCGTATTTCTAAGTATGATATTCCAAAAGGGACTATTATATTGTAATAGCAGAACTACCCATGAACTAAATATGCATTATAGAAAGTAAGAAGAAACATTTTAGAAACTAATTTAGAAAGAACATTTTAGCAAATTCAAAAAATAATTTTATTTTGATTTCTTATGTATATATGAATATTTTATTTAGAAGAAATATTTTTTATTTATATAAGCAAAATATAAGCATTTCTATTTAAGGATGTATAGGTCATATCTCAAAACATTACCAAATATAATAAAAATTTCATAGAATATTCTAGTATTATGTTTAAGTATCTGTGTAAAATTTGAGCACAATTCACTTATTGTTTTAAAAGTTATTTAATTTTTTGTTTATTTGATCCTTATGTAAAATTGCGTTTTACAGTAATTATTTACAAATTTTATGGGGAAGTAGCATTACTAATTAAATCAAAATTTTTACATATACGAATAAAACTCTAATAAATATTCGTTCAAAAATGTATTTAGATCCACTTACTCGGTTAAAAGTTATTTATTTAAAACTGCAGCAAATTATAGTAATTTTCGTTGCAAAAACCATTATAAATCAAAATTTTCATTGTTTTTTTTTTTTCTTTGCAGTTAGTGTTAGGGCCCAAATTGGGCATTCGCGATCATTTTTTATTGTTGATTAGAAAAAGAAAAGACTAAACCTGAAGAAGCTTTTAGTTTTTAAATTTTGATAACTTTTAGCTGGTATAGTACAGTCAAAACATCCTTAAACAAATATCAATAATGTGAATAAATAGCTTTCATACAATTAATTACACAGCCACACAAAAAGAAAAAAGTGTCATGTTCAAGAGATTAGATCCATGTATCCCTATGTATTTTGAGACTCTGAAACCGAATATGATCTCAGAATTGCGCCATCAGATCAGAATTTTTTAATAATCGGGCTGAATAATGTAATTTTAAGGAATGTTTGGAATTTTTTTGAGAATAAAAAAAAATCCTAAACTGATGGCGCAATTCTGAGGTCATATTCGGTTTCAGAGCCTCAAAATACATAGGAATACATGGGTCTAATCTCTCGAACATGACACTTTTTTCTTTTTGTGTGGCTGTGTTATTATTGTATTAATTACTTTTCTGTTGTATTGATATATGATTTGTTCAATTAATTGGATATACGTTTTCTTTCAAGAAATTGAAATCTTATTCTTATTTTTAACTGTACTTTTAACTGTATTGATTATTATATTTTTATTATATTATTTAAAAATACGTTTTGTACGAAAACAGTTTGTATTATTTAGAAAGTGTTTTTCTTCTTTTACTGTGTTTAAATTCGTTTTTCTCATTTATTGTAGATACTTGTCCCTTTATTCATACCAATTTTAAAATCATAATAAATTTAAGCAATATTATTCTCGTTATTACAAACGTACATGTTTGTTCTCTCTCTCTCGCACACAGATACACGCGCATACACGCGTTTCTCTTGTGGCAACTGTAATAACTCTTCTCGTCGTCAAGCATAAAGTAGAGAAACTCCCGAAACAGCTGTTGTTATTTAATTTACGGCCGGCACGGGATTTTGCGCTTTTCGTAAATCGGAATGCAAATACGTTGTATGTCACTGTCTCGGATAATCCTTAATATAGCTGCATTCACCAAGTGCCTTAAGAGCAGTAAGAGGTCGAAACGGGCTGCTTCCGTCTTAATGAGTCTGACTGATAATCGTTTGTACGTCAGTTACCTTGCTCAAGATAAAATGTAAAACATAAACGCGCTCGCGCAATCTTTGGACGAATGACATTACGGTATCTCGACGAAACTCAAATGGCGAAACATCAATGTGTACGCTATAAATTTTGTGCTACAATTTTACTTTATTTTATCTTTTTATCTTATTTCATTCATTAGACATATTATTAAATGTGCAACCGAGCGATATATTTCCTCCTATAGAAATTTCGCAGACTGTTAAACTAGTTCGATTCTTATATTCTCATTTATCCGATCGATAAGAAATAAACGTATGAAAAATACGTTAAGTCATGTTTGAAAAGGAAATAAAGTCGAGAAATATGAATTATTCTTTTCCATGCTCTTAAATATTGAGCTGGAGCGATAAGTTATCAATTAAATATTGAATTAGATTAGTAAATAGAAAAGTTTCATACACGTTGACTTCTTGACAGGTTTTTAATTATAAATATGTTCGTAAATATAGATTTGGTGTAAAACATTTTCGATATAAATATCGCAAAGATTATCTTGTAGAATAATTAAGACCTTATATTTTTTGCGATTAGGAAATCTGTCTGTTCTTTCTCAAAAAGAATTTTATTTCACTCCTAAGAGAAAATAATTTTCTTTTAAAACATAATTTAAAACCTCAAATGAATTAAAAAATAGATTTTACTTTTTCGGTTCACTTTTAAAAATTCATCAAAATCTCGTCTTGCTTGATCGAAAACCATTTTACTTCTTTATATTTATATCAAAAGACTTTCTGAATTATAAAAAAATTATTTATTATGCATACAAGTCACATTACAAATATCATTTTCTGTCTGCCTTTCCATTTTGCTTGACACTTATTTGATTTCCTCACTCGGACGCTCAAAGATCCTTTAGTGTTACTTTTTCTTCGAGTCGTCGAGGGGGAGAGGGTGAAAAATTCGAAAAATCAAAGGAACACGAAAGCGCGAACGGCCCCTTCAAAGTACGGCGCGAGAGCGGCGTAAATTAATTACGACGAAACGGAAGGAATCCTGGCAGCGCCGTTAAGTCGGGCGGGATATGCTTCTTTAAGAAATTTCCAGCTATCCCGCACGACGCCTATGTGCTCGTTGGCCCCCTTTTCCTTTTCCCGCTACGTAAAAGCTACGTCCCGGTGATAAGGAGCTCCCGCGGGAGAACCAGGAGAAAAGTAACCTTGTATTATGCGAAAGACCAGCAACTCGTAAGATACCTCGGGGGAACACCCTTTCTCACCGCTTACGACATCGTCCTTCTGTTCGGCTTATGTCCTCCTGATGTTCGCGGCAGTCTGCTTCGCGCAAAGACCATTGATAGGTTCACAAATTTTTTACAAGACTGTTTTGAACTTCCGAAATGTCCTGTTGCATTATCGTATGTGGCCTCGCGTGCCAGTTATTACATATGCCATTGAAACTAAATATTACCACCGAACGATCGTTTGATCTTTGAGGGGACGCTTCGCTGAGTCTATTGATTTTGTCGTGTTGTGGAAAATGCTTTCGCATTACATTTGTATCGCGCACATTAAAATCTTAATTATGAATTTATATCTGTATTTTTAATAGGTATATATTTTAAATTTATTTTATGACAAATAATATACTTTAAGTGATGATAAATAATGTGGCAGTACGTTAATTTTTTTATGCGATATAAATAATATTTAGTTAATAATAATACTTTTAATTTATGTAGTCACAATAACCAAAGGATCGTATGCTTTCAATAATGCGATTAAAAATGTAATCCAGAGATTACGTTTTGTTACATTAATATTAAAATTGTATATATGTTAATATTATTTTTTATTTATTATTATTAAATTTATTCCGCAATAATAAAATAAAGTCAAATATATGTCAATTCATTTTATTATTGGAGAACGAATTTAATATCCAATGTCGCCAAAAAAAAATAAACAGAAACAGCTGTAACTACGAAGTTTTAAAAAATCGACAGTGCAATAGTTTATGATAATTCTATGGTACATTTTTTTAATATAGAAAGAGTCACTCATATTTCTTTTTCTGACCGATATAATTTTATGCTTACGAAATGTAATGTATCCTTCTCTTGAGCATGCAATTTCTGGAAAAGCTTTTCACGTTCCCTCGTTTTAGTGTAGAAACCACTTTGTTCAAATAGCATATGAATAGGAAAAAAGGTTATAATTTTCACAAAATTGCAACTATAAATATTAAATTTTAAATTCACTTTTTAAGCGTTTCTAATAAGAGGTACTGTAAATATTTATGAATCACATTTTTTTCACCTATCAAAACTGTATAAAACGGAATCATTAGATTTTTTAATATTTGTTTAAGATGCAATGGATAATTTTAAAAAAATTCTACATCTTTACAATTTGTTTATCTCAATTTACAACACTTAATAGCAGAATGCATGCTTAATTTTATCTTTTACATTTTGATAATATAATTTGTCAATTATTTATTTACGCTTGACTAGAAGAAACAATATCTTCCTCCCGTTTCGCGCATTCCATGCTATAAAAGCACAGAAGCTGTTCGAGCCGTTTAGCTTTACTTCGACATTAGCGTTTTATTTCGACATCCGGTAGTGATCGTCTTTCGGCGGATGTTGCAAAAATGGTGGTCGTCGTAAATTACGACGATATTCCGACGACATTTGGTTATTGCGGCTATATCTCTTCCGCTTGTACGTTAATGGAATTAAACTCGGGAACGGTCGGGCGAGACCAAAGTTCGAGAACGAGTTTCGAGTTTGAAGTGATACTCGTTAACTCGAGCCCTTTATGGTCGTTCCTCGAGCTAGTTTATGTTCTGATTTCGAGATCGGAAACGCGGTAATCCTGCGAAAGATACATCCCTCTATCGACGCTTGCATACAAAACGCACGTAATGTAATATAAAGAATACAAGTGCATCAGCTTTTAATATGCTGCTTCTAATTTGGTATTGCCATCATAAGACAGCCGTAATAATTATTTAATGCAATTTCAATTTAGGTCACTGCTTGCAAAAATTAGCTGCAATTGAATTATCAAATTACGCAAAGCTAATATGCCCAATTTTGAATTAAAATATACATCAAAAGGCACTCTTTACACAAGTGCTGATTTTTAATTTGCAAAGGATCCTTTATATTTATTGAAAAAGTCTGATTTGTTCTAAGAAAATCAATATTGGCACAACCATCACACATACAGTGATATTGAAGATGAAGTACCGAGCCGTCACTGATGCATGTGAATGAATCTTTATAGCTTGGTACTTGGTGTCATTCCGCTTCGTGCCGGAAGTAATATCGGTCGAATGCCGATACCAATTTCATCATATCGGAGCGAATATACCCCTCTGCTTTCCGCCATTGCCATAATCGATACCGTATATATAACCGCGCATAATCCGCGAGAAATCGTGCACACGCGCGGGCGAACCGCATACGGTGACTTCCGGCAAATGCGGCCGCGTTCGCTCCATTAAATCGACTGATATAAATCGCAAGGATTTCAAAATACACATCGTTTGATGTATAAAATATTTTTATGTACTCGTACAGCACAGATCTCCAAGGGATGTCTCCCATAAAAATGATAAGAGCGTCGTAAGGATGTTCGGACGTCCTAAGAATGCAGAAGTCCCTCGAAAAAAGTATACTGTATACGTATGTAATTATATATATATGTATGCGCGTATGTCGATGCACGAATTATGTCTTTCTATTCGTTTAAGCCGCCTCGTTAGCGACGCGGATGTTAATTACTCGTAGCCGCTCGCTTATTGCGCGGATAAACGCGTCAGTTGCGAAGCGGGTGGACGCGATCGATTCTCGTATACCGCGTCACATTTTGCGACAATGCATTAACGCAGCGGAATAATGTATATCCGAAGGCCGCTTTTTAATACTAAACGGAATAGAGTGGCCACGATATTTTATGCGAAAATAATGAAACAACCCGAATAAATTATAATAATGCAAACTGTTCTAATATTGTATTATGAATCGTCGCACTGCTGTAAATTTTTTACAAAAATTTCCTGTGAAACTCAAATCTAATTTCTTCTAAGTAGTTTAAAATTACATATGTACGCTTTTTCTAGAAGCAGAAAATACACGCGAGATCGAAAAGAACTGCTAAGACATAGTGAAAGAATTAAACTCAGTTTCTTCATACGCGTTAGATACGAATTTAATTTAGAAAGAAACAGCTGATGCTTCAATCAAGCTTATTCGATTTATGCTGTCGATGCTATCGGGTCTTAGATTAAAGTAAGCCGCGTATAATCCGTCAAATCTCGTAACGTGACGGCACAACGTCATATCTGATATGATGTAAACACGTTCGCTGCCTACGCATTTGCAAGTGTAAATGCAATATACCATTCCCATGTATGGCATAAACCGGGGGGAAACAATCGATAAGTTGCACATAGCAATTCTTGTCTGCAAACACGTGTTTTTTGAAAGATAGATATTATAAAAGCCGAAATTATATTAAAATGCTCTTAATTAGTTGCGGGTATGAACAATTAAAAAAGAATATTAATTTATTAATCCGAGAGAGAAGGTAATTTGACATTTAGAAAAATTAATGTCCGTCGTCTGCGAATTTAATTATTACATGTATGATTGATGAACTCCTAAGTAGATTCATATATCAGTGTACTTTTGAATGTATAGACCGCGTATATATAGGATGTTCGATATATATATATATATACGGGAATATTATTATATAAATGAGAATATGTCATGATGTTACTAAAATACATGATGTTGCTATAATTGTCGCATTAAAATTATCTGGGTGGATTTTCGTGAAGTGGCACAATTCATAACTTGACGTCTTTTCAAGTGGCTTCAAGAATTATATTAAATATCTAATAAAATAGAAATATAAATGCTATTTTTCTCGTTTTTTTAAATGATTATCTTTCAATCTTCTATTTATTTTTATCAGGATTTTATGCCGCAAAAGTCACTTTAAAAAGAATTAGCATTTATTGTGAAAGAAATATATATGTATTAAGTTGCTGAAAACATGAAACGTGTCACATGAAAACGTTTCTATCTTCTCGTCGACTAGAAATACATTGCAATGAACATTATTAGCATGCGAACGGCGTCTTGCAATACTCGTTCAGGGTACCCGAAAGTTGCTAAAATAGGACTTGAGATCACAAACGTCTACATTTACGTCAGTAAGTTTAACGGATGAACCCTAGCAATTTGTTATGCAATTATTTTCCATTTGCAATGTAATGAGAAGGAATCCATTTTGCAACTGTCTTATCCGTTTCCTTATCTCTCTATAATTACTTCTATGACAATCATATTTTTAGTCGAAACTTTACATTACAAAAATGAAAATCCTTTATTTAAATATGTTAATATAAATGAGTAAGGGAAAGTTACTAGAAAGTTAGAATGAGTACTTAAGTTATTTTTTATTATATTTTTTATTTAATACTGTAGCTTGATGTTTCAGGTATCTATTATTACAAAGTTTAACTTTTCACCAATAATAAATTTATTATAAGCCTAAATTGAACACGCTGCAAAGGTTCAATTTAGACAACTATTATTTAAATTTCAGAGTTGTCAAATTATAATTGCTACTGTTTCGTCATTCGCAATCAGTGCAATATGTAGAAATATAAAAATTGTCACAAAATAAAAGAGAAAAAAACAGTACGATTAAGTCATTCGTAATCAATTGATTTGATGCTCTTGACAAGTGATTTTCATTGACAATACTAAATTATAGCATAAGACTTTAGCAAAAATTGCGGGAGGGAGCTTTGGAGCTTTGTGTCAACAAATTTCGTAACGTGATTCTCATATAAGCTTAGTGATTGTTTTTGCTTATAATTCCTTCGAAATAGATTCGGTTACCTGTAGGTCCACTCGGGTTTCACAGAGATCACCAGTGTATCCGAGCGGGCAGAGACAGACAGCCGTGTCGCCTCCGGTTGTCAGGCATTTTCCACCGTGGGAACACGGCACCTTACTGCACCTGTCGGCCGTGCACTCCTCTGGAACGACAATAAATCAGGCGATTTAATAAAAGTTCCGGCGGAGTGCGAAATCAAGAGTTACACGAGTGAGAATCGGATCGAGGCCGACTCGACTTGACTCGACTCGACGCGAGAGATTCGACTGCGCGCGAGATAAAACCAATAAAATCACTCGCGCCTCGACAGGCCGTCGCGTCCGATTTATCGGAGTGGAGAAGTATCAATCTCTTCCGCCTCATCGTATTTTCGACGATATCATTTAGCGTGCGCGAGCATTGACGGGGAATTTTTTTGCGCGCGTCCGCGACGTCGACAATCGTGATATAACACTCGATGTTGAGCTTTACGACGTGATGGGACAACCGGCCGGAAATACGCGATTTTGCGACCCCGTTGAGAGATATATATTTAACGTTATGTTTTTCATGTCACTAGAGATTTTTGCGACTGATATTTCCGCGTATTTGTTCTATCACAAAACAGATTATTGCTTATAATCGGATTCCAAGTATTAGGTTGGTGCAAATAAAATGGTCGTTTTTTAATTTAAATTTTAGACAAACTCTTAAAACTTGTTCTACTAATCACAATAGTATACATCTACTTCAATGCACTTCTGTCAACGTGATGCAAGTGCATCAATGCCGTTCTTTAAAAAATTAAAACGGCGTCGTCAATGCAGGCCCGCGAGCTAAATTGTCGAAGGTTTGTGTCTCCAAATCGAAACTTTTCGAACTAACGCCTTGTCGCCCTTTCACTGGCAGAATCTTCGCCGGAAGCAGTATTAATGTTTCACGTTGCCTTACCAACACTATGACTGAGTTTGAATTCAGAATAAATAAATTAAATGAATTTCTTTATTTTCGATGTTGATTTAAACACGAATTTCAACAATTAATATCATAGTAAATAAGTAAAGTTATATATACAAATTCACGGGACATGTACTTTTCACATGGTATACAATCAGTACTATGTGCATAAAAAAGAAGATGAACTACAAAGACGGAAAGTTTAAAATTTTATTTGCACCAATCTAATAGTATATGACAAATATCTTACAAAATTAGATAAAAAAATTTATTAATTAGAGCCATTTCTAATCTTTTAATTGCACATTTCATAAATAATAATTGGAAATATATTGATTACCATTTATAATTTTAATAGCAGAGATAATAATTGCAAAGAAAACAGTAAGTCTTTAAGTTTTTAACGCAGATGCGCTTACTATTTCATTTTTTGTTCAAGTTATTTATTTATATTTTATCTGTACAAAAATCATACGTCTTCAATTACACAAACTATACCAAACGTTTTTAATCTGTATAAAACAAATCAATTCAATACTTTTTAAATTGCGTTTTTTTAATTTTTATTCTTATTTGTAGTTATTCATTACATTGTATTATTATAATTAATTCTTTTTGTATTTATTTGTTATTAATTCAGAAAAGAAGTTTGATAAATTGGAGGACAGATTAACAAATGAAAAGTCATTCTTAGAAAGATAAAGATCCAAATCGGTACGAGAAAAGATCGAACCGGTGTCGATCTCGCAATAATGAACGACTCGGACGATTTTTACTTTCTGCCGGTTATTCGTTTCCACGAGTGCCAAAGTGCTTGAACTCTGCAGACCGAAGTTTTCCAATCTAAATGGTGTTATCTTTTCATGGGTCTCCCCATACGCCAAACGTAGACTCAATCGGAAAGTAACGCGGAACTTTCGATTTAACCCGTCTCATTTATCTCATGCGAGGTACCATTGTAATAAATCGATAGTTGAAGATCGAAAATAACGAAGCAAAATAATAATGGGATAATATCTATTTCATTAATTGATGTTATTAGAGATTATAGATTATTTTGCATATATTAAATTGGAATTTAATATTTTTTATACTTTTCAATTTATATTGTAGAAATGATAAACTCGGTTTTTAAATAATTTTTAACAATTTTGTAAAATACAGTCTTCGATATCATTGTCTGGTATTTTCTTTTTTATTATGTTTTAAGATGTAATAACTGTCATAACGGTAACAATAAATTACGAGCATATCTTATATGAATAGATATAAATCATATACGCTTAATTTAAATATCCGTATTAATTATGTACAATATTTACACATTAACATATGAATTGTAAATAAAAACGAGTTCAATTTGGCAATTGATATTTCATACATTTGCATAATAATGCCTCGATTGATATCAATTAATCCTTGATAATTAATGCTATGCTGATAAAGACCGTACTCCATACGTGCGATATATTTGATTAACCGTACATAACCGATTATGTTCGCGGATGCATTTCATCTGATTTTAATGTATTACATCCGTATTGCGCATTATGTACAAACGGAATCACTAAATTTTGCTCCAAGAAAGAAAGCCTACAGATAATGCATGTATTAATATATAACTTTTACAGGCAGAGCATCAGATACAATCTCTTTGTGTGCACATTATTATAAGATTAAATGTTATTATTCATGCAAAATATAAAATGCGCTTTTATTCCTTTATTGTAAAACAAAAGCTTTTGTTGTTGTGTCCTCTGCTAAGAGCATTTGAGCTTTACTGCTATTTATATTCTGTTATTGCAAATGTTTACTGACATTAATATCGTATCTGTCGCACGATTGGGTGTTAGTTCGGATATGCCCGACTACATATGTCTAAATTATGTTCCGCACATATTACGAACAATGGCACGTTCGATATTACAAAATAGAGATAACATTTGGTTGGTTACGTCGTGATATAAATACGAGGCAGATGTCCATTACTCAGAGATAATTAATGCGACATACAAAGCAGCTGTTGCATAGTCGATCCTACACGACTTCTCCCTAAATGTCGACAATTAATTACCGACACTCCGGTAACGATAACGATAAGTACTCGAGATAATCATTGTCTTGGCTGACGCAGCGATTTCTCCTTCGTTTTTCGAAAAAGATCGTCCTACGATCGTATTTCCGATGCAATTAAACAAGAAACGTCTATTGCTCAAACATCGCAGTTTCATAGTTTTTTTTTTGTTAGCAAGAGAAATTCGATAATCTATAAATCTATAAAAAATGGAAAACTACGCGAATGCAGAGGTAGTTCAGCCTGCCCGAGAATTATTTTTCATTGAGGATAAAAAACGGATATAACAACCATTCAAATACAGAACAATTGTTCGAATCTTTTCTCTTATTTTCGAGTTATTAGAGATATTAAAAAGAATTAAATAAATAGTATTACTATTTTTGATGACTTGTAACACAATACGTAATAGCTATTTGGAAAAGTCTATTTTAACTTTTTGTAAACAAAATATTTTTATATTTAGCGACATATATGTGTGTATATGGTATATACATATATATATATATATATATATATCGCGGATGCAATTCATCCGATTTTAATATACTACATCCGTATAGTATTGTGTATTACGCACAAACGGAATCACTAAAATTTATTCCAAGGAAGAAAGCCTATAGACAATGTGCTGTGTTAAATTAAAAATTTTTTATATTAAAAATATAAATAAAAAAATAAAAAATCAATATAACTTGTACGATATTTGTTACCCTTTAAAACTACTATTCAACTAAAAATATGTTAGAGTTGAATGATCCTATATTTGGAAAATATTAACTTTTATATTTCAATTTACTGATATGTTAAATGGATTCAATATATGACTACCTTATGTTGAATATTATATGAATAGCAAAATTCGTTTTATTTCATTATTTCTTTTAGTTAGTTTTTCACTTTTTTAGTTAACTTGTTAGTGTATGTAATATGATTCAAAGGCTACGTCTTTGATCGATTTTATTGCTTTCGTAAAATGTTATATAATATATTACTCTCTGTTATATAATTTATTACATAATTATTGTTATATAAGAGTGTTTAAATTGTTTAAATCTAAATAAATATTTATACAATGTTGTTTTAGGTTTAATAAAAAATTCTAATACTGTTATGAGTATGCTATTCATATGCTACTTAACCATCATACATTGAATCCATTTCAATTGAATATATAATCATCTTCAGAATGAAAAAGCTCGTTCGTGCATTTCTCATAAACAATTGACAAAAACAAACGTACAACTCATATAACAGTGCAACGAATTTCCTCCTAATAAATTACTAGTTATAAAAAGGAGAAAGCGACATTTAATGTGAGACTGGTACATCGTTTATTATCGTGCAAACAACGAAATAATAAAGGTAGCTCGCGTGTCCGTGTGTAGAGATTTATTATTATTATTTATTCTCCGTCGCGCGACAGCTAAAGTTGTCGTAGGACTAGAGCTAAAATATTTGAAACAATTAATAACTATGAACTCTAATTAGCTACGTTGCATCTACGACATGATCAGTCGGAATGCGACGGAGCGTTACCGGATGACCGAATTAACAGCTATATCGGCAAACGGACAACAGGTGTCACATGAATTTAGTTGGCAAATCCTCCTACGCCCGCTCGATTTAACTCCGAATATATTCTTCCCTTTTTTTTCGTTGCTGTGGAAACAGATTTCCCAAATAGCTCAAACCTTCCGAACGCGTACATCGACGTTGCACTGGTTGACAAATATAATAATTATAACAATAATAAGATTAGAACCGATGTGTGTGAAAATTTCAAACAAAAAAAAAGAGAAAGTCGATATCGGTCTTGCAATGATTTGCGACAGTGCCTGATAATATTTTTGTGAATTTTTATAACCTTCAGCTCACGTAAATATACAGCGCGCAATTTATGTGAGCCAAAGATTGTAAAAATTCGCATAAAAATTATTAGGCTTCAAGATTTACTGCAGACTATTGTAAGACCGATATTGACTCTCTTATCTTTACGTTTGATAACACAGCCACACAAAAAAGTGTCATGTCCGAGAGATTAGACCCATGTATCCCTATGTATTTTGAGGCTCTGAAACCGAATATGACCTCAGAATTGCGCCATCAGTTCAGGATTTTTTTTCATCCTCAAAATAGTGTAATTTTAAGGAATGTTTGGCAATTTTTTGAGGGTAAAAAAAATCCTAAACTGATGGCGCAATTCTGAGGTCATATTCGGTTTCAGAGCCTCAAAATACATAGGAATACATGGGTCTAATCTCTCGGACATGATACTTTCTTTTTTTTGTGTGGCTGTGTAATTATAATAATTGAACTATCACGTTTCAAAACGTTGCATTGCTAGATGCAATAAATATGAAATTTAAAAATTTGTTCAATATGCATACAAAGAATTATCAATAAGATCCGGATTTGAGTGTGCTAATTAATTGATTTTGATGGTTGATAAGGGCATTTCTCGGACGCTAAACCGCAAGTACATATAAAGAGCAGACGTTTCGACTCATGTATTGAGTCCTCTTCAATTCATGAGTAGTGAGCTACTTAGAATATTAACATATTATTGAATTGAAATAATTGTAACCGTCTCATCTTTGGACCAAAAAATAAATGCATATGTCGATATAGAATTGTCACCGTAACTACTTTAGTCCGTGTTCGAAACCAATCACTAGAGAGTTCGACGATTAGGAAACTTCAGCTCGGTGAAATGCCGAAACCGGATGCTACGCCGTGATGCTGTACTCACCGATGTCGAATCCATTCGCTGCGTCGCCCTGTGGGGCCAATGGGAAGCGATAATGGTGCTCGTTCGCCTCCAAATGCCGGATGCAGCCCTTAAATCCGGTCCTTACCGGAAGTCGCTCCAAACCGGTCGTGTTTCCGGGCCCGCCGACGAAGAGCGGCTCGCGGAACGTAATTCTCGAGAACAAGCCCTGCAATTGAAGTCGGAATTCTCTAGTTATACATATGTAGTTGCAGTGTAACGCACGAACCGGCGCAATTGCACGGTTGCCTGATTAATGCATGAAATTATTCCATTTGCCGTACAAGCCCAGCACCATTTCCTATTTCTTTGTGAATACATGACAACTTTGTATTCATGACAACAATGACAATAATATGAAGATCTTTTCTGCGAAATATTTTAATTTTATTTAAATGTATATATATATATATATATATATATAT
>QKQZ01040130.1:0-10294 GCA_003595255.1 Solenopsis fugax
TATTGGCGGTAATTCAGTTTTAAGGGTAGAAACTACCCTTTGAATATTTGGGGATGTATTCAAAATTTGAATGATATCCATTGAACAATTTAAATTGTGAAGGCTTTATGGGGGTTTCGATGTCGCTGAATCCAAATTTGATGTCGAAAATATCATTATCAAAATGGCGGATTCAAAATGGCGTCTCATTGAATACATCCNTTCAAAGGGTAGTTTCTACCCTTAAAACTGAATTACCGCCAATATAAAAAAATACGTGTCGATTATTTTTCATCGCCCTAGAAGTGTGCAAAGTTTCATCAAAATCGAAGAGTGACACTTGGATAGGTTTACTTGTTAGTCTCAGTCTCGGTCTCGTCTCGTCTCGAAAAAGTGAAACACTAGATACATTAATTTTGTAAATTTTTCACGCGCTCTCTCTCTCTCTCTCTCTCTCTTTTAAACTATTAATGCTCTTCTAAACAAATGTTTATTTTTAATAGAGTCTAATAAGAGCAGGAGAAATAAATAAAATCCATATGTTATTTAAACTTTCGAGTTATTGTATCCAATGTTATGTACGCGAGGTACATGTGCGATGCAGTTGTCGACCTGTTTATTCATCTCGTAGACAATAGTACAATGGCGCAGCGTTAAACACATGCTACCACAACAGATTCGAAATGGTGTTACGCCAAGCCAATGCGTCTTCGTAACGACGATAATATGAGAGACTATTATTCGCAAAAGTTGCAGTGTTACATTACAGGATAGTGAACCACTGTGCATTTCCTGTGCATTCGTGAAAAAGTAAAATACGTGTTGAATAACGAGTATTCGAGCTCGAACGCGAGTATTCTGTTAAGATAAATATGTAAAACGTACATTGTAATATATTCGCTTAAAAAGAGCATTTATAATAAATAATCATTGTGTTATAACAATATTATTACATGACGTAACAATAATAGTATAAACATTGAGTGTTATTGTCTTGGGAATCAATAATGGCATTTCTCTGACTGGACGTTTCTTTTTTTGTTACAGAGTCATGACAGCTGGCAAGGACACGATAGTGACCAGGTAAGCGCTCGATGCTTGGAAAACGCTTGTGAAAATACAATTTGCATTAATACACACCCGCTTCGCTCCTGAAAACTCGTTCCTGAAAACTTTCCTTTCTGTCGTTTCTTCTCACACGCTCCACTCCCTGTCGCTCGCACATTTGGTCCGCCACTTTCGAAAAGGCATGCTGACTCTGTGAGATCCTTTCGCAATTTGCATGTTGATGCGCTAGCTTCGCGTTGAAACCACCTTCGTTCGTTCGTTCGTTCGTTCGTTCACCGGGACTCCGCGTGTTGTACGAAATTTTCTGGGCAGCGGTAGAATCAGTGGAATGCAAATTGCACGCTCTTATATAATACAGCCTCCTAATCTTTTCCCGTTGTGATTTTCATTTCATTCCTTTTTGCGCTTGTGATAAATGTGTCCATTGTTATCAAAGTTTTTAACGTTAAAATACGAAACTCACGTGCTCTTCACGTTTTGTTTCGATATTGAGTTAGGAGGGCAGTCTTTTATCTGTGCATTATGTTCAGATAAAAGTGTGCATCAAAAGTATGCAGCACTTCTTATTTGATTTCGAAATAAGATATTCAGTCGGTTTGTCGGAACTCACATGTGAAAGGCTTCAACTTCGTTGAATCTTACAAAGCGAAGAACGCGAATCTTGCTTTTACAAACAACGTCACACAGTCCATCCATGATCTTCCATTTCGCGATTTCCTCGTTGTATATCGTGTAATTAAAATTGGCAAATAATTTACGTTACGAATTATCGATGCGCGCGAGTAATTAAAACCGGTTGCAGCTGAAGACGAATGGAGTGGAAAAGCGATTTGCACGGCAGCGACGCGTGCTGCAGCGGCTCTTATATCGTCGTCTGGATACATAGTTACAACGCTGTATCGCACGCCGTTATTAAGGACGCAGATGTTTAATGACGTTTACACCGGCGACGAAAGCGGTGTGACGGTGCGGCTTGCGAAAATATTTGTCGGATTGAGAGAGAACGTTACGGCACGCGTCGCGGTTTGACGATCGATTCTTGATCGCGTCGCGTGTTACTGCCGTTGCAACTGCTGTTGACGCTTTCATGCCCTTGTAGAGTTTCCTCGTACAATGCGCGTGCTCGCAGACGGATTCCAGATTAATTAATTCCTTATTGCATGCACCGTGTCTGACGCGCGATTGCTTGAACGCAATAACGGTTTGCTGAGTTATACGCGAGGGAATGAACGTGCGAGGAACATGTGAGACAATTGATCACTATCGTGATCCTTTATCATGTACGTTGGTTAATATATTGGTTAATGTATCTTTGTTCGGCTCATAACCGGAAAGAAAAGGAAAAGAATAAGAAAATTTTAACAAATATTTACACAAAATATGATAAATAGAAATTATAGAACAATTTCAAATGTAAAAAAGAAATATTTTCGATTTCTTCTTATGTCTCGTATAATAGATCTATCGTATATATTTATTTCACTTAGGGAGTATTCTAGTCTAGAGCGCAAAAAGTTTGCCAATTTGGAGAGAAATGTTTTTAAAGAAAACTGCATATTTTTTGCACATCTCTTTGTACATATTTAAGAAACATGTACAAATTTTGGTATTGCTAAATGTTTATTAGTTTTTATGTTATGTAAATTTAAAATCAAACACATTTTTCAAGTTGATTGACATGATTTCTCAGAAATTACTGAAACTATCGATTTCAATTTTTGCATGTATTATATGTGAAATACTTATCTGTTTATTGAACTATAATTGCATTGTCTATAAATTAACTATTTTTTCATACAGATTTAATTCAATCGATAATATTAAACAGTCGATACTTGTTTTGTAAAACTGTCTTATTTTAATGATTTGCAATATTTTTTATCCTAGTTTATACAGACATATATTTTACATATACGTAAAAGAGTTGCAATCGTTAGCTTCAGTAGTTTCTAAGAAATCGTGTCAGTGGACTTAAATGTGTTTGTTTTTTTTTTTAGGTAACATAAAAACTTATAAACATTTAGCAATAAATTTGTAGATATTTAATAAATGTATTGGTACAAGTAGATGTGTAAAAGCATTGAAGAATATGTGCAGCAATTTTCTTTAAAGAAATTTTCAAAAATAGGCTATTTTTTCGCGTTTTTGACTAAAACTTATTTCATGGTAATATTACGGTTCGCGATTTTTTATGATGTAGAAATGAAATCTGTAAATAGATCACTGGGGTGTATCAGGTGCATCGCTATGAGATATCCCCCTGATAATCTAATGTAGTCTGCGAAACACTCTCGAAGAGGAATCTAAGAGTAGATGAGACAAGTAACAATGGTGCGGCGTTAAATGTGATTTAGTGTGGCGCCTAATCGGATCTATCTTGGTGCCTTTGCTGTATTTCATGCTGCTGGTGTTTCTCTCTAATACAATATCGAGGATACTCGAATGCTCAGGATGCTATTGCAATTGTCGTATGTCGAGTTTGTTGCTCACCCTGTCAGAGTACATTCCTCTTCAAATTTCCGGAACTTTAATAAACGATTAATAAGTTTGCCATGTGGCAGACTCGTGGACCAGACGATACACGACGATCTGCTCCGGACTGATCGCAATTCCAAAGCAAATTGTATCTATAGTATCAAAATATAGAGAGGATAATGCTAATTTCCATCAGTTCACAATAGACTCGATAATCGTAAAGATTTTTAATTATCAGCGTTAATATTTAATTACAGTAAATCTAATCTAAGTGCAAATTAAATATGCAAGATGAAAGAAATAGTAATAATCGTACTTTTTACATGGCACTCGCGTTACAAATAAAAATTTTTCGCGGCTCACTGAGAAAGATACTTAAAAATTTTTTTTATGGGATGTAAATTTATTTCATTGAAATAAAATCTTTATATTTAAGTAAGGCTAGAAATAAAATTTTATTTGTAGCAAATAAACTAATTAATAAGAAATATGAACATTAAGGTTAGCAGGCCTATGTCAGTCACAGAGATTCTTATTGCTGAATAATAATTTTTAATTTTTACAATCTCCAACTTATTCAAATTGCGCATTGCATATTCGTCGGACTTGAAACACAGTCAAAGCCGGAATAAGAAAATAAAATGTATTTTACAGAAATGAGATATGTTTCACAGAAATGTATACTCCCACATCACAATCAAATTTTTACAACTCATAAATATCGAAGAAAATGTCACAAATAACATTTGCTTCTAAATATCTCGACTTTTTTTTGTCCTCAGTGCAGTGTGGCTGAAAATATAATATTATGAATGCGATATCGCCTCGCGACAAAACGCAGTGCGTAAAAAAATTGTGTCTCGCTTGATGAGTTCTCTTGCTGCACTCTAGCATTGTTTTCAATGGCCTCTTCGAACCTCTGAGAAGGGAGATAGTACTCTGGCCGCTTTCTTGTTTCGGATGTCTTACAATACGCGTCATCCACCATGTCATCCGTGCTCCCTTCGCGAGATTCTATTCTCTCTCCGGAAGCACAAAGCACATCTCGCAACGTCCTTTGTTGTCGCGCATCGACTTCACCTCTTCCTTCCCTCCCGCCTCTCTCCCATGGTGGAACTCGCTTATTCGCTCTCTCTCTCTCTCTCTCTCTCTGTCCTCTTAACACATCCTCTTTGAGGAAGGTCTCTCAAAAGGACTCTGGCCTCTCCTTCCGAGTCCTCTTTGTTTTCCCGCGAACGAAGCTTTTTTCCTCCCTTCGCTTCTCTCGATTCCCAATCGCCTTGTCACGCTCTAACTACCACTGGCAAACTTCGAAGCTCATTGCCGGAGTCTCGTTGCAGCAGGCGGCGATGCGCGACTCGACTCGGTAAACGAAATTTCAGATTTATTTATTTACGCGACGGTGATTGCGCGACGCCGGGGCTTTTGTTGACGTAAGCTTCAATCGGGACATTTCGCGAATCGGTCCTGCTTCGATCGGGAAACTACTTCTTTACTAACTCGTCCTGCTGGTATCGTTTCCGCCATACGTTCGTTAGAGTTGTGTGAAATTGCACATCTAATACTGGGGGACTCCATAGCTTGACGATAATTCTCTCTTCTTCTTATGTTCCTCTACGGTTTCGTTCTGTCACTGTTTCCGCTCTTTTTCATTTTCCTACGCTTTTTTTTACGACGAGTATTCAGGTTACAAAAAGGCTCGGACTCCTCGCTTAAGTTCCTGTTCTGGTTCTTTTTTTTTTCGTTATCAGGACCGCGAGGGATCTTGCCGGGACCATCGGGACCAGACGCAGTGCACGAATCTCTACAAAAAACAAAAGAGAACGGGACACCGTCCGCAGCACACGTGCTAATTACAACGTCACGCGATCTCTCTGGAAAACCGCGACACTCTTGTTTCAAAAAATAAATAATGGCAAACAAAGCGAGACTCTGCTCTCCTAATGTGTTATATCGACGTCTTCCTCTATTTGCTTTTGTAGACAACTGCCTTCTCACGTGTATCCGATAAAAATTGTATAAATTGAACTCTGCACTTGTAGTTTTATTTTACAATTGATTTGTTATTAATCGTTCGACCAGAAACATAAAAATATATATTAATTTGTCAACGTATTAATTAATATGGAAGTATCTTAATTACAATATTTTAATTTTCCTTTCCTTTCCTTTCATTTCTTTCCTTATTATCATGAATTTTTTTTTTTAGATTATATTTTAACATATTATATTGTGTTCTTTTTTCTTCTTTTTGGTAGAGACGAAACACTTTTTCAAACGCTTTTGTAATCCAATCGCTATTTCAACGAGACGATAGATAGTCAACGTACATTGCCGTTTCTGCACTTCCGCCCGCGGAATCGCTCTAAATCTAAATCATCTCTAATTGTGCAAGGTGCATTAATTAAACGTCAGTGTCACTAGGCGACGATGTTGTTACACCTTCGAGCGTCGCGCGAAACTTCGCGGTATTTGAATAATGCATGCGCATCGTCGCTTGTCAAAGTAAACGTCGCGATTTTAGCAGTGCAACGTGCTTTGTCAATTTGCGTAAATGTGCGTGTTTTGTGATTAATCGCGAATTTCGAATCAACTCGAGCGTCGCATTTTGGATCTCGCCACCCGGTAGACTTGATTGTCGCATTTTTATCGACTGAGCGCATGCGGATGGATCATAGATCCTTACAGGTGTCACCTGCAGCATTGTTTGACAACATTATTCCATTTTCACACACGCAACATGCTCTTTTCAATAGAAATAAAAAATAATCATTTTAATAAATTTAAGCTGGCGATAAAGGATTTCTTTATAAATTCTATAAACAGAACGAACGTGGAGTTGTAAATTTAATAAGAAATGTTACTGTAATAAAATATATAAGGTGAAAAGGAGTGTGATAAGAATTCATAAGTACAATAAAAAAATTCAAGTGTTTTTATGGGACATTTCTAAGTTTAGGATTAAAAAAAACCCCTATCCCCCTGAAAAAACTTTTTTCAGGGGGATAGGGGTTTAATATCTAGATGCAAGTCAGCATCAATCATTATTAAATTAATTTAATTTAATAAAACGTGATATTACTCATTTTTATTTAACTTAGGGCTGTGTTATGTCTGAAAAGTAATCAGCGCGCAGTTTCGTTAAATTTGAATGGTTATATAAAATCACACAAACATAGCACGAAGATCTAGCTACGACCGTAGAAGGCTTTTCTTATTCAATTTGTATTTATACATTATCGGTCGAATACTTCACTTTGGTTCGTAAAAAAAAAAAACATTTAATGCAAAATTATGTACGCAAGTTGTTTTATTGAAACTGCAAATTGTGTGGTTAAATATGAACCAATATTCTCACGATTCCTCCGTTATTGCCTCGAGTGCGGAGAGCGCTTCGAATATATTATTTTAACATTGCTGTCGAAAATATTTTCAATATACGGCGCGTTCCGCCATGCTTTTCGTTTTTCTTCCCTTTTTTGTACGACCGATTAAAAAAAAAAAAAAGAGTTGAAACGTCCCGAAACCTTGCGAGAGATTTTCGAGGCAATTTCGCGCAGCTGCGATATGAAATTCGGTCAGAGGTCACCGGACACAACCCTTTCACCTTAATTGGCCGGACACAACGCAGCGTCCCGTCCTCAATTTCGGCATCGTCCGCTATATGATGTGACGTGGGCTGCTCTCGCTCCTGAATTTCCCGCTGATCGACGAAATTTCCTCCGCGAGGATCGAGCCTCAAAGGATCGAGCCCCAAAACGTTCCTTCCGCAACAACAACGCGATAGCGCGAACTCGTCTCGATGTAACATACTCTATGATCGACGGCAAGTTCCGCCGTTATATCAGAATGCAATTTGCAATCCGAATTACGTTAAACGCGCCATTGTACCGCGATTCACCGCCTATTACGTTGCCCCCTTTTCTCTTCTTCCTCGAATTCGCGTAAATCGAGACAAGCCATCATTATTATCACCAAATATATCTGTGTGTACACTGAGGGAAACATTTTTTTTTAACGAAAAAAATACATTTTCTTAAAACCATATATTTTGATGCAAACATTTTATAGCTATTACCAAACTCATTTTTCAGTGTATACTTGAAAAATTACTTAAAAAATTCATGCAACTCATTTTTAATATACCAACGTTCTTGGAGTATACATTATTAACATATATCATCTCTTTACAATTCAAAAATTGAATATAAAATAATAATAAATAAAATAAAGCATCCAAGCATGATGATAAACGAACTATAACGTCACTCTTTTATTTATTATTATTTTATATAAAATATTTATATAAAATAATAATAAATAAAAGAGTGACGTTATAGATCGTTTATCATCATGCTTGGATTTTTTCTTATTTTTATTTTTGTATTATACTTCTTGACTGTCAAATGAATGCGCGTTTTCTACTTGTACAATATTAAAAGAAAAATTAAATAATTATAGCAAAAAGAAAAGAAAAATATGATATGACATCCATCGCGGTTCTTCATCGCTTTTTCTATTTATCGTTCGTGTCCGTGAAAAAACATACGGCACTCGCACGCCTTGGCAATCTCGCTGAATTTGAATGCCCTGTGACCCTGTAAAAAACTGGTTCCTGCTATTGACGATGTACAGTCGACTGTCGACTCGAGTCACCGAATCGTATCTGTAATTTTTTTTTCCTGTGAAGAGTCATGATGATTGGGAGAGCCACAGCTTGCGAATCGCGTATTAATATACTTTTGCTCGCGACTCCTCATCACGGTTCGATGAACACAGCCCCGGGGGAGTCAATTCTGTAAATTGTACACGCATTTACCTACGTTGCACTGTAAACACACGCCCGGCACAGAATTTCGATACGTTTGCCATGTCGACATCCATCTCGCGGCGCGACGAGTCGAACATAGATAAAAGCGACCGATATAATAGAGAAAATGGATTCGCTCAATCGGATAAAAGCTCGCGATAAAAGCTTGGTTCGTCCCTGAACCGGTATCGTGCCCTTGCAATTGTGCAACACGGTATTGCCGCCTGTTCTCGTGCGCGCGCCAAAAAAAAAAAAAGGNAAAGGGAGAAGAAGAAGAGCCGGCTGACGGAGGAACGGAACGCGGAATACAACGTTACGGCGATCGCGGGAATTCGTGCATTGAATTTCGCGTACAAAAAGTCACGATTCTTAGAAGAGCGCGACGCCTGACGAAACCGAAGCGTGAAACCATCTCGTTGGTTGGTCGGTCGGTCGGTCGTTTGCTCGTTCTCTCACGATCGACCTCGCACGAACCTGAAGTTACGGTCTACGTTTTCAGCATGGTATATAACTCTTTCGATTCTTGTCTCGCGCGTGTACTACACACGACGAGCTAGAATCGCCAGGAACGAAAGTACACGCGGTCGCGCCACTCACAAATAGAATTTCTCCATTTTCAAGATAATTGATATAAAATTTTCTAAGGACAGAGAATCTATATAAAATTTCCTAAAGCGGCAAAAATTGGTCCGAGCTTGCTCGGGTGGAGATTCCCAGGGACGTACAACATCAATTCTTCGTGAAAAATTTGTTGAAGAAGTCGCCGCTTCAAAATTGAATTAGAAAACTAATGGTAAAAGAAAAAATTGAACGTAATATGAAGTCGTGTTCTACTTGGCTAAGACGATAAGTGCTACAACTTTTTGTAGCAAAGTGTCGGGAAATCAATAAAAATATGAGGGATAGTAGAGATAAAGAGATAAGAGGCGAGTGAGATTAAAAGAATACTTTAACACATGCTTCCAGAGAGGTGCGAGTACATTCGCGTATCATTTAAAAAAGAAATAAGTGTCTCCGTATAGGTGTTCTGACTCATCCATCGCGTGTGTTTCCGCCCACAATTATATCTTTCAATAACCTCGTTTAATTGCCACTGCAACGTAACAAATGCAAATACAAATTGCGGATAATTATAGCGTACAGAAATAATTTCTTCTGTGTTGCATTAATTTTTTTAATTTCTCTTTCTATTTCTGTTTTCCGTCCCCAGTATTAAATTCTCTTATCTCGGAATTATTTTCTGTGTCTATTATCCAGCAAACACAGATGTAACGGTTATATGACATGTACATAAATATAATACTTTTATATCTACATTATATCTATATAAACGTAATCGTGGTTTATCGGTATCTTATAAGCGCTGTAATACATTCCTAAATATTATACGAATATTATTAAAAATTAAAATAATGTTAAAATAATATTACGAAAATATTAATCAATATTTTTAATAGATAGTTTTTAACTATCTATCTTTAATTTAATAGATAATTTTTAATATTATTAAGTATTTTTAATATTATGGGAATATTGTATTAATCTTATAATATAGCCGTTTTTATATAATATTTGTAGTATATTATTTCAATTTAATGTGAATTATTGTGCATAAAACATTCATAAATTTTATTACATGTAAAAGTTATAATATTCCCGATAATTTAAAATATTAAAGTAAATATTATTTATTTCTCACATAATATTCATATAATATTCATGTAATATTATCAGAAGTGGACATATAATCACTTTTTATTAAAATTAAATAATATTTCAGGAATATTATTTAATATTAAATAATGTTGCAATGCTTATAGAGTAATTTCTAGTACAAGAGATTTCGCAGACTAGTTTACGCTCGAGAGATCTTCAAGTTATTTCGAAATGTATGTCTCTTTTCGCAAACAACCCGCACGAATTTCGCGCGCGGAGCCGCCCAGTCTGACGCGGGGCACCGAC